>ML358786.1:821-131771 GCA_005239505.1 Nicotiana paniculata | reverse complement strand
TTAAGTATTAAGATTAGACCTAAAAAAAAATATTTACACTAAAATATTCGGTGTGGTAAAAAACTGGTTGTTCACAAGTAATAATAGAATTGAAAATGTGGTATGCCATAGAAAGAACAATGGAAGTTTAGTAAAAATAACCCGTGCACACACTCGTCACCTCACGTACACGGGGTTTTCATAGTGGAAATCAGTTAAAAATGCCTAAGGGAAAATCCCCAACACAGAGTTAGGCAAGCCACTTACCTTGACTGCGTAAATCAACTTCGTACCACGTTCTTTCCACGAGTATCCAACTCCGGGTGGCCCCAACCTAATAAATTTGATTGCAAAATGTAAATACTTCAAGGAATCAAAATAACTACTTAATTCGAAGCCAATACGCGAAATTAAGAAATTTGCCCAAAACGCCCCCGGCCCCACATCTCGGAATCGGGTAAAAAATTACATTTTCCAAACCCACATTCACTCACAAGTCTAACCATATAAGAATCTCTCAAATCGGAGGTCAAATACCCAATCAAAACTCCATAATTCGGTTTACGAAGTTTCTTCCCACTTTCCCATTTTCTACTCGAGATTTTTGAAATTAAAGGTCGAATTGAAGATTAGAGTCATGGAAATTAACCTATAATGGTTATAAATCACTTACCCAAAATACCCAGGTGTAAAAGCCTCCAAGAATTGCCTCTCCCGAGCTCTCAAGGTCCAAAAATGGTGAAAATAACATAAACCCTCGATTTTGGATTTTTAAAAGACTGTCCAGGCTTTTCTTCCATGCGCTCGCGCAAAACGAGCCGCGATCGCGTAGATTAAACTTCACACACGCCAATTATGTCCTATGCGATCGCGGAAGCATGCTTGCGATCGCGAACCTTGCAAACTCAGACCCATGTGATCGCGCCCAAGCTCATGCGACCGCGAAGAGCAAACACTAACCCTTCCCTAGACCTAAATCCCTCTATGCGATTGCGAAATAAGACCTGCGATTGCGGAAGCCAACTTTCCAGAACACTACGATCGCGATTGGTGTCCTGCGATCGCAGAGAGAATTTCCTAACAGACCCAAACTAACCCAACGCGATCGCAGAGAACAACTATTTGCTGCTGTAAAACCAGCAAAAACAGCAGTGGACTTAGGCCAAAATGTGCCCGTTTGGACACCCGAAACACACCCTAGGACCCCCGGACCTCAACCAAAACCACAAACAGACCCTAATACCTTATTCAAAATTAGTCGAGTCCTAAAAACACATCCCATAACATCAAAATCATCAAATATACATAGATTCAAGCCTAAGAACTTATGAAATTTCTAGAATTCCCATCTGATGTCGAACCACGTCTAAACTTATCCGAATGACCTCAAATTTTTCACATAGGTCACAAATGCGATTATGGACCTGTTGTTGCCTTCGGAATTCCATTCCAAGTCCGATATCAAAAACTCACCTATCGGCCAAAATTGCCAAAATTCTAACTTCCGTCAATTCAAGCCTAAATCTACAACCGACCACAAAAACTCATTCTGAACACGCTCCTAACCCCGAAATCACCCAACGGAGCTAACAGAGTTGATGGAATTCCATTCTGGTTCCGTATTCACATAGTTCTAACTACCGTCCGATTACTAAGGCTGAAATTCACATTGGAGGACTATGTGTCCAAAATCACTCCGGATTTCACCATTCAACGCTCCAACAAGTTCCATTAACATAACAAGGCATGGGAGAAGCAGTTATTAGGCGGATGGGGGCGCTAACTCTCAAAATGACCGACCAAGTCGTTACATTCTCCCCCTCTTAAGAAAATCGTTCGTCCTCGAACGAGTATAGAAACATACCTGAAGCTGTGAAAAGATGAGGATACTGACTCCGCATGTTCTGCTCGGTCTCCCAAGTCGCCTCCTCGACCGGATGACCCTTCCACAAAACCTTGACTAAGGCAATATTCTTTGACCTGAGCTTTCTGACCTGCCTGTCCAAAATGGCCACAAGCTCTTCAACATATGATAGATCCTTGTGAAACTGGACTGAGCTAAAATCCAAAACATGAGTCGGATCACCGTGATACTTTTGGAGCATGGAAACGTGGAATACCGGATGAACACCTGCTAGGTTGGGAGGCAAGGCCAACTCATAAGCAACCTCCCCAACCTGCTGCAACACCTCAAAAGGGCCAATGAACCTTGGACTCATCTTGACCTTCTTCTCAAATCTCATGATGCCCTTCATAGGCCATACCCGAAGAAAAACCCGATCACCAACCATAAATGCCAAGTCACGAACCCTCTGGTCCGCATAACTCTTCTGCCTGGACTGAGCTGTGCGAAGTCTCTCCTGAATCACCTTCACCTTGTCCAGGGCATCCTGAACCAAGTCTGTACCCAACAATCGAGCCTCGCCCGACTCAAACCATCCTACTGGATACCTGCACCGCCTACCATACAAAGCCTTGAACGGCACCATCTGAATGCTGGACGGGTAGCTGTTATTATAAGCAAACTCTGCAAGAGGCAAGTACTGATCCCATGACCCTCCAAAATCCATCACACAACCATAGAGCATATCCTCGAGAATTTGAATCGTGCACTCGGACTGCCCGTCCGTCTGAAGGTGAAATAATGTGCTGAGATCTATCTGAGCAACTTACTATGCAAGGCCCTCCAGAAGTGCGAGGTGAACTAAGGACCTCGATCTGATATAATAGACACCGATATACCGTGCAACCGGACTATCTCCCGAATCTATATTTGGGCCAAGCTCTCATAAGAGTATATAGTCAATACTGGAATGAAATGGGCTTACTTGGTCAGCTGTATGTAGTCAATACTGGAATGAAATGGGCTGACTTGGTCAGCTGATCCACGATCACCCAAATAGCATCATACTTCCTCAAAGTCCGAGGAAGTCCAACCACAAAATCCATGGTGATCCGCTCCCACTTCCACTCGGGAAGCCTAATCTGCTGAAGTAATCCTCCCGGTCTCTAATGTTCACATTTCACTTGCTGACAGTTGAGACACTTGGCTAAAAACTCCACTATATCCTGTTTCATCCTTCGCCACCAGTAGTGTTGTCTCAGATCCTGGTACATCTTCGAGGTACCCGGATGGATAGAATACCGCGAACTATGGGCCTCCTCAAGAATCAACTCCCGAATTCCATCTACATTGGGCACAAAAATACGGCTCTGCATCTTCATCACACCATCATTACCTATGGTCACATCCCCGGCATCACCCTGCCGAACTCTATCCTGAAGAGCACGAAGGTCAGGATCATCATACTGGTGCTCCCGAATGCGGTCATAAAGAGAAGATCAAGCAACAACACAAGCAAATACCTGATGAGGCTCAGAAAAATCCAGCCTCACAAACTGACTGGATAAGGACTGAAAATCCAAGGCTAAGGGCCTCTTAGCACGAAGATATGCAAAACTCCCTAAACTATTTGCCCGGTGACTCAAGGCGTCGGCCACCACGTTGGCCTTCCCCGGATGGTATAATATGGTGATGTCATAATCCTTGAGTAACTCCAACCACCTACACTAGCGCAAATTAAGATCCTTCTGCCTGAAAATGTGCTGCAATCTCCGGTGATCCGTATATATCTCACAGGGAACACCATATAAATAATGACGCCATATCTTCAGAGCGTGAAAAATCACCGCCAACTCGAGATCATGCATAGGGTAGTTTTTCTCATGCACCTTCAACTGTCTGGACGCGTAGGCAATCACCCTACCGTCCTGCATCAACACCGCTCCCAAACCAATCCTCGAAGCATCACACTAGACCGTATAGGACCCCGAACCGGTAGGTAATACTAACACTGGAGCTGTAGTCAGGGCTGTCTTGAGCTTCTGAAAGCTCTCCTCACAATCCTCAGTCCAAATAAAAGGGGCACTCTTCTGGGTCAATCTAGTCATGGGCGTTGAAATGGATGAAAACCCCTCCACAAAACGGTGATAATACCTAGCCAATCTGAGGAAACTGCGAATCTCAGTAGCTGAAGACTGTCTGGGCCAACCTTGCACCGCCTCCACCTTCTTCGGATCTACCTTGATCCCATCCGAAGACACCACATGGTCTAGGAATGCCACATAATCAAGCCAAAGTTCACACTTAGAGAAATTGGCATACAACTTCTTCTCCCTCAATGTCTGAAGCATGGTCCTCAAGTGCTACTCATGGTCCTCCTGGGACCGAGAATATACCTAAATGTCATCAATGAACACGATGACAAAAGTATCAAGATAAGGCCGAAATACGTTGTGCATCAGATGCATAAAGGTTGTTGGGGCATTGGTCAGCCCAAATGACATAACAAGGAACTCATAGTGACCATATTGGTCCTGAAATCAGTCTTCGGGATATCTGGCTCCCGAATCTTCAGCTGATGACAACCTGAACGAAGATCAATCTTGGAGAATACCCTGGCACCCTATAACTGGTCAAACAAGTCATCAATGCGAGGCAATGGGTACCTGTTTTTCACTGTCAACCTATTTAGCTGCCGGTAGTCAATACACATACGCATCGACCCGTCCTTCTTCTTCACAAACAATACCGGATCACCCCAAGGCGATACACTGGGCCTGATGAATCCCTTATCAAGAAACTCTTGCAACTATTCCTTCAACTCAGGAGGAGCCATGCGCTAGGGAGGAATGGAAATGGGCTGGGCGTACGGCAACAAGTCAATGCCGAAATAGATATCTCTGTCGGGCAGCATACCCGGAAGATCAGCTGGAAATACATCAAGATAGTCCCTCACAATTGGGACTGACTCAACTGTAGGGGTCTCAGCACTAACATCTCTCACATAAGCCAAATACGCATCACACCCCTTTTCAACCATCCGCTGAGCCTTAATAAAAGAAATGACTTGACGAGGAGTATACTCTAATGAACCCCTCCACTCTAGCCTCGGTAATATGGCATATACAGCGTCACGGTCTTGGCGCGACAATCAAGAATAGCATAGTGAGGAAAAAGCCAGTTCATACCCAATATAACATCAAAATCTACCATGCTAAGTAAAAGTAAGTCAGCCCTGGTCTCGAAACCACCAATAACAATTAAGCACGACCGATATACACGGTCCACAACAAGAGAATCTCCCACAGGAGTAGAAACATATACGGGGGAACTCAAAGAATCCCGGGATATCCCCAAATGTGAAGCAAAATAAGAAGACACGTATGAATATGTGGAACCTGGTTCAAATAATACCGATGCATCCCTATGACAAACGGGGACGATACCTGTAATAACTGAATCAGAAGCAATAGCCTCGGACCGGGCTGGAAGGGCATAGTATCTGGCCTAGACTCCCCTCTAGGATGACCTCGGCCTCCCCGACCTCCACCTCAAGCTGCCTGAGATAGTAGGGTAGCAGCTGGGGCTGGAAGTATAGCTAGGGGACCTGGTGGAAGACGTGGAACTTGATAAGTCTGAGGTGGCGCACCCCTCCTAGCTATGGGGCAATCTCTGATCATATGGTGAGGGTCACCACACCCAAAACAACCCCTCTAAGGACGTGGCAGCTGTTGCTGACTCTGAACTGGCCTGTTGGACTGACTAATGATAGCACCTCCAGCTGAAGGCACCTGAGATACCGGTGGTGCATAATAAGGCTCCTGAGGTCTAGGAGGATATGGAATACCACTGGCTGCTGGAACAGCTGAATGAATGGGGTGACTCACAAAACCCCTACCATAGTGTGTTGCAGGTGCACGAACTCCTGAAAAATAACCAGTCTCTCGAGACCTCTTGTCCTCTCTCTCCTCCCTGTCCCGAGTCAACATACCTTCAATCCTCCAGGCAATACTCATGTCCTGCTGGTAGGTGATGTCTGTCTCCAGCTCTCTGTCCATACTAGTCCGAATACTGGGATGGAGTCCCTCAATGAAGCGACGAACTCTCTCTCTGACGGTGGCAACCAAAGTTGGGGCATGGCGAGCCAAGTCACTATATCGAACTGCATACTCTAACACAGTCATGGTACCCTGGTGTAGCTGCTCAAACTTTGCACGCCAAGCATCCCTGAGGCTCTGAGAGACAAACCCAAGTAGAAACATCTCTAAAAACTGAGCCCAAGTAAGTGAGGCAGCCTCGTCCGGACTACTAAGCTCAAAATCACGCCACCACTGATAAGCTACTCCCTTCAGCTGGAAAGCAGTGAAAGAAACCCCGCTAGTCTCCACAATACCCATAGTGCGGAGAATGCGATGACACTCCTCAAGAAACCCAGGGCGTCATCTAAATCTAATCCGTTGAACTCAGGTGGGTGGTACTTCTTATACCTATCAAGACGGAGCCGCTCAGTCTAAGGAACAGCTGCCCTAACCTCCTGCTGAGCTGGAGCTGCTGGGGGCATAGGAATATACTCGGGGACCTGCCCAATATGAACCCTCTGCTCAGGAGTACGGGCTGCGGGAGTCTGTGTCTCTCCCCCGGCCTGGGATGTAACTGGAGCTACCGGGAGTAGTCCCACCTGAGACAGAGTACTGAAAGCACTCAAGAACTGGGCCAAAGTCTCCTAGAGGGCTGGAGTAATAGTAGGGATCTCCGGTGCCCCTCCAACTGTGGTTGTTGGGTGATCCTCTGCCTCCGCTCTAGCCGGTGCTCGGGCTGCACCGCGTGCTCGTCCTCTGCCCCGGCCCCTGCCTCTGGTGGCTCTAGCTAGGAGCTCGGGTGCCTGATCATCAGTACGTCTGGTATGAGTACGAACCATCTGTAAGCAAGAATAGAATAGAGTTTAAGAATTTTGATGACAGTAACTAGCACGATAAGGAATTCCAAGATGATTGTTCTTAACAGTTACATAGCCTCTCGAGAATATATACGATCATCTCTGCACTTATCCGTGAGACTCTAATAAACCGGCTTGTGACTTGTGACTCCTATGAACATAGACGCTCTGATACCGACTTGTCACGATCCAATTTAACCCTCCGAATGGGCTCGTGATGGCACCTAGTCCCTATGACTAGGTAAGCCAAAAATAGAAGAAAATAAGGTAAAGAAGAAGTAAAGCAGTCAAAGTATAATAAAACTATAGAAATTTTAGCCGCTCGGCATTTACAGCTCCAAATATCCCAAAAACTGGAATGTCATCAAGTCACAAGCTTTACAAGTATAGCTCTATACAACGAAATCAAAAGAAGTATCTTTATCTATGAACTATGTCTATACTAGAGTAGGCTAGGGACTCGGAAGGTTCTGCGAACGCGGCAGAAATACCTCACGGTCTCCAAGTAGCTGTTGTAGCTCCTAACCTCGGTACTGGGTACTGGTACCTGGATCTGCACATGGGGAAAACATGCGCAGGAGGGCATGAGTACTCCACATTCGGTACTCAGTAAGTGCCAATCCTAACCCCAGTCAAGTAGTGACTAGGTCAGGTTGAGGCTTTACTGAGTTTGCAAATAAAACAGTTAAAATTTAACAACAGCAATAAATAGCAGTAAATAATAGAGATTTACAGTAAATCTAGACAGAATGATTCTAATATAACTCTCGACTCAGCACAACATATGTCTCAACAAAGATCGTGCAATGCAATACAGGGGGAAAGCTCCTGGATCTCGGTCCATAGTCCCAATTGAAATATGCAATGCAGTACAAGGGGAAAGATTCGGGATCTCAGTCCATAGTCCCAATTGAACTATGCAATGCAGTACAGGGGGAAAGCTCCCGGATCTCAGTCCGTAGTCCCAATTTAAATATGCTATGCAGTACAGGGGGAAAGCTCTCGGATCTCTATCTGTAGTCCCAATTTAAATATGCAATGCAAGATGTATATCGGATGCACCGTAATTTAATAGTTTAGGAAAAATAGTAGGCAAGAATAAGGTAGACTACCTAAACATGGCTCAAGTAATGGTAATAAGTGGAAGAAAGTCAGGTAAAACCAATTGACATATTAAAATCTTAAGTTAATTACTCAGTTTGAACAATAAACAGTAATAATAGAATTGAAAATTTGGTATGCCATAGAAAGAATAGTGAAAGTTTAGTAAAAATGACCCGTGCACGCACTCGTCACCTCACACACGGGGTTTTCATAGTGGAAATCAGTTAAAATGCCTAAGGGAAAATCCCCAACACAGAGTTAGGCAAGCCACTTACCTTGATTGCGTAAATCAACTTCGTACCACGTTCTTGCCACAAGTATTAAACTCCGAGTGGCCCGAACCTAATAAATTGATTTCATAATGTAAATAATACTTCAAGGAATCAAAATAACTACTTAATTCGAAGCCAATACGCGAAATTAAGAAATTTTCCCCAAACGCCCCCCCCCCCCCCCGGTCCCACATCTCGAAATCGGGTAAAAATTATATGTTTCGAACCCTCATTCACTCACGAGTCTATCCATATAATAATCTCTCAAATCGGAGGTCAAATACCCAATCAAAACTCCATAATTCGGTTTACGAAGTTTCTTCCCACTTTCCCATTTTCTACTCAAGATTTTCGAAATTAAAGGTCGAATTGAAGATTAGAATCATGAAAATTAACCTATAATGGTTATAAATCACTTATCCAAAATACTCAGGTGTAAAAGCCTCCAAGAATCGCCTCTCCCGAGCTCTCAAAGTCCAAAAATGGTGAAAATAACATAAACCCTCGATTTTGGATTTTTAAAAGACTGCCCAGGCTTTTCTTCTATGCGATCGCTCAAAATGAGTCGCGATCGCGGAGAGTAAACTTCACACGCACCAATTATGTCCTATGCGATCGCGGAAGCATGCTTGCGATTGCGAACCTTGAAACCTCAGACCCATTCGATCGCGCCCAAGCTCATGCGACCGCGAAGAACAAACACTAACCCTTCCCTCATACCTAAATCCCTCTATGTGATCGTGAAATAAGACCTGCGATCACGGAAGCCAACTTTCCAGAACACTACGATCGCGATTGGTGTCCTACGATCACAGAGAGAATTTCCTGGCAGACCCAAACTAACCCTACGCGATCGCGGGCTTGCCCTTGCGATCGCAGAGAACAACTATCTGCTGTTGTAAAACCAGCAAAACCAGCAGTGGACTTAGGCCAAAATGTGCCCGTTTGGACACCCAAAACACATTCGAGGCCCCCGGGACCTCAACCAAAATAACCAACCAACCCTAATACCTCATTCAAACTTGGTCGAGTCCTAAAACCACAACCCATAACATCAAAATCATCAAATATACATAGATTCAAGCCTAAGAACTTATAAAATTTCTAGAATTCCCATCTGATGCCGAACCATGTCTAAACTTATCCGAATGACCTCAAATTTTGCACACATGTCAGAATTGACATTACGGACCTGCTGTCGCTTTTAGAATTCCATTCCCAGTCCGATATCAAAAATTCACCTATCGACCGAAATCGTCGAGATTCTAACTTCCGCCAATTCAAGCCTAAATATACAACCTGCCACAAAAACTCATTCTGGACATGCTCCTAACCCTGAAATCTCACTCCGGATTTCACCATTCAACGCTCTGAAAAGTTCCATTAACATAACAAGGCATGGGAGAAGTAGTTATTAGGGGGATCGGGGTGCTAACTCTCAAAACGACCGACCAAGCCGTTACAGTGGACTTCCACTCTCATTAAATCTAATAGAAACAGGTATCTCGTAGAACCGTAAATCTTGCATTGTATGAGAAAATCTAACATGGCATAGAACATATGGTCTCAATTTCCTACCAGTATTCACCCAAACTGACATTAAATTCTTGCAAAATCATGGAACCCAAATGCATCGGATTACCAAATTTCTAAATTTTTATCACGGCCCAACTTCCAATATAACCGTGATTGGACCTAACTTATGCGCTAGATGAACCAATATACATAAAAACCATAACAAGATAACAGAAAATAATGGTCAACTATCATAATATAATTAAAAGCATGAATACGTCTGAAATCAATATCAAAGTGCGGAAGGTACTACATCAACTCCAAAACATGATAGTACATATCGGGAGCTCTAACTGGAATATGATATAGTACTATATGAAATATGAAAATAGTAGAATAAATAGGAAAAAGACTCCATAAGATGTGAATCCAAGAGCAATAGCTCACCAACAAGTCACCAAGTCACGCTCCTACGCACTCTCCTGAATGTCGTTAAGTTAAACACTATGATCTGCACAAAAATATATAGAAGTATAGTATGAGTATGAAAGACAAGGTGTACTTAATAGGTATAAAGTATAATCCAACAAAATAGTGGCGGTATTTTGATAGAAGATATTCAGTTTCCATAACCTGTTCAATTCATAAGCAAGTACAAAAATAGAGAAAAAATAACGAAAACACAATGGATATACATAATAAGGTGTATAGTCAACGAAGAATATAGTAAGCATGCTTTTTCAGATAAAGTGATAAAAAGTATAAACCAAGGCACCGAATCTACATAAAGATAATGCAACATCTAGAATTTATATGAATGCTTCTATACGAGTATAAAATGTTTATGCATGATAAAGACTCATATATTACCTCAGTCAACGCCTCCTTGGTGTCTAAGACCTCCATGTTATCCAGTATCACTACACACACGCGACGCAATGTAATGGATAATCACGTGACTTTGAAGGGATGTATCCAAATCCATGCACTCGAGCATTATAGCTCCATAATCAATCTTCAATATCTCTAAAATCAGTCATCAGTCGCATGAAATAAACAATCATGCCAACCTTAGTCTATATTAACGAATTATATTCAGAAGTGTATGCGTATGAACAAGAGAGATAAGCATGTATAATGCATACGGACAGAGAGATAAACATACAGAGATATATGCATGCATACAAAACCATGTCCAAATAAGGAATCAAAAACTTAGACATGATTTCTAGCTTGAGTAACGATGCTCAACTAGTCATACAAAAATATTAGGCACGTACAAGTAGAACAAGTATCAAAGAAAAGGCATGAAAAAGCTTAAAATCTACACTAAACATGATAAAATCTCGGTATTCGCATATACACTCGTCAACTTGTATATATGTTACCCCACATATGTGGCATGCAATACATAAGTCTATTTTAGGAAAGATTCATTCAAGTAGTGCCTAGCCAGGATACTCATCTTCTCTAAAGCATGCTTCAACCTATCAAAATGCCTTTTCTTCTATATGTGTCCTCTAAATGCCCAAAATCTAGTCGAGGAATACTCAATAGGGTCAAATAAATCTATAAGAATCAACTCCAAAAAATGAAGCTTTTATCTTTAACAAAATTAAAAAGTCAATAAAAGGCCCACATGGTAAAAACTTGAAATAAAAGATGGATCATGTCGACTCATAGCCTCACGAGTCCAAATATGTGATTAATTCCCAAATCCAAGTCTAAATTGGCGTTCTAAATCACAAAATATTCTTTCGTAACTTTCAGGTCAAAAACCCTTTTTTTTTTTTAGATAACTTGAGTTTGAGGAAAAAATTATGATGGATCCAAATCCGTATTGTGTAGCTTAAAATATAATAAAATAAATTCTATGTATGAAATAGGGTTATATAAGGAACGCTGAAATTTCAGCAAAAGTGTCTAGTGATTGGCGTTGAGGGGTATGGGATGCCTCTAATCTCGTGTCCCCTTCTATTACAATGCGTCCACCTTAGCGTCTATGCCTGGTGACAATTTCTGTAGTTTTCCCATTACCAAATAAACCTATGGGAAGTCTTAAATATGGGAATGAGGTCGTATGACTCCAAATAATCGATTTGGTTATTACGTTTTTCACCTCTTAAATAGACGTTCTTTTCCCAACGGGTTTAGAAATGTACATGGATTGTCAAAATGGTGTGGATATATCCTCCATCTATCTGACTCTGCCACCCAAGTGGCCTCGTTGCTCAGTTGGCCTTTCCAAAGAAATATAAACAACGCAATCTCTTTTGACCTTATCTTCTGGACCTATTTGTCAAAATAAGCTACTAGCTCTTCTTTATAATCCAAATTCACATCTAAATGCACTGCACTGAAGCTTAAAGAAAGTGACTTGTCTTTATCATACTTCCGAATTATAGAAACATGAAATACAAAATGTAACCCCGATATGCTAGGAGGCAAAGCAAGCCTCTAAGTAGCTTTACCAACTCTCTCCAACACCTCTAATGTGCCAATAAACCTAGGACTCAACTTACTCTTCCTCATAAATCACATTACACCTTTAATAGGTGAAACTTCAGACATACCTTCTCACCCTCCATGAATTCCACATCACGAACCTTCTTGTCATAATAACCTTTTTGCTACTCGTTGTCACACCAAAAGTATACCCAGCAACATAGCCTCACCTGGCTCAACCCAACCAAGAGAGGAAAAATACTGCTTACTAAATAGAGCCTCATAGTGAGCCATTTGAATGCTGGTCAGATAACTATTATTGTAAGAAAACTAAAGGAAAGCACTATCTCAATGACCTCTAAAGTAAATCACACAATCTCTCAACAACTTATGAATAGTCCACTCAGACTGGCCATCATACTGCGGGTGAAAAAATGTTCTAAGCTTAACATGTGTACCTAGTTTGTAATGACCTCACCGATCATTTTGCTTTCTAGAATCCCGTTCCCTTAAATAAAACTCTCCGTATGTACTTTTACTATTTTATGACTTGTGGGGGTGGTTTTTGGGATATAAAAAGGTTCAGGTTGAAATCGGTACACTTGGTTTCTTAAGGTTAGCTTAAAAGGACAACTTTGACTTCGTCAACAATTTGAGTAAACGACCTTGGAATCGGAATTTGGCGGTTCCATTAGGTTCGTATGATGATCTCGAACTTGGTCATATGTTCGGATCGGGTTTTGGATGACCCGGGAGCATTTCGGCACCTAATAGTGAAAATTGATTCTTGAAGGTTTTAAAAGTTCTTTAAATTTTGTTTGGAGCGGGTTTTGGTGATATCGAGGTCCAAATGGATTTCTAATACTGGAATAGCTCCGTGATGTCATTTAAGACTTACACGCAAAATTTGGTGTCGTTCCGAGTATTTTAAGTACGTTTCGGCGCATGGGAAATAAAATGAAGAACCTGAAGTTCTTAAGTTTGATTCAATGGGTTTTGGGGTGTGATTCTTAGTTTTAATGTTGTTTCGGGCATGTCGAGAGTTCGAGTGCATCCGTTTTATGATTCCAAACTTTTTGGTATATTTGGATGGGGCCTCGGAGGCCCTGAGCGCCATCCGAACGATGCGCGAGTTGAGTTTTAAACTCAATATAGCTGGTAGTGCACTAGTTCTGGTGTGCCCACACCAGCGGTTGGCCAGCCGCAGGTTCGAGCTCGCGTGTGCAAGCCATGAGCCACAGAATCGAAGGAGGGAGAATAGCCCAAGCACCGCAGGTGCAGACATTTTGGCGCACCTGCGCGATCGAAGGTGCGAGGTAAGTGGTCGCAGGTGCGGGCTTGTGCGCAGATGCGGTCCCTTGAACCCGCAAATGTGGTGCTTAGCCAGTAGGGGAAAATGCGCACCTGCGATGGATTTTCGCAGGTGCAGGACCGCAGGTGCGAAATTGCTTAAGGCAATGCATTTCATTAAATATGGGACTTAGGCATTTTTCTCCCATCTTGACACACTTGGGCGATTCTAGAGCTTCAAAGGGGGGAGATTTCAACCTGATTATTGAGGGTAAGTAATTCCTACCTTAATGTGAGTTTAATACATAGATTATGGATAGATTTCAACATGAAAACTGGTAGAAATCATGGGTTTGGAAAAAAAAACCTAGGGTATAATAAAAATGAGATTTTACCATGAAAATGATTATGAAACTTAGTGAAAATCATATGTTATGTTCTTAAGGTTATGGGTAACAATTTTCTTCAAAATTTTGTGGAATTTGGGCGTGTAGGCCCGGGGGTGAATTTTAGGAATCTCGCAAATTGGGTTGGATAATCACTTTAATAGTTGAGTTATGAACTTTTGAGCACAGATTGATCGATTTATGTAATGTTTGGCTAGTTCCAAGTCGTTTGGCATCAATCTCGGAGATTTGGGCGCGTTCCTGAATTGGGAAGTAGGCCTTGAGGAGAGGTAAGTCTCTTTTCTAACCTTGTAAGAGGGAACTTACCCTATAGTTGAACTTAATTAATATGTGTTGTTGTTTGTGGGGGGCCACGTATGCATGAAGTGACGATAGTCCGTATGTAGCTACTATTCCTGTTTATATCCGGGCAGTTTTAGGTTTACACCTTGCTTGTGGACACCGTAATTTGCTTATATCTGTTAATTGTATTACATGGAACTAAGTTGAGGATTTTTAAGGATTTAAAAGCTTCAAGTTAAATTGTATTTATTTTGAAAAGAATCAAGTAAGAGTTATGATTTATTGATAAATTATATTTGGCCGCGTAGCATGTATGATTCATGAGCTGGGTAAGAGATGCATCTATGGTTCGTGCAGTTCGACCCTCGGCAGTGTACTGTTTACATTTATGTTGGATAGGGCCAAATTTCCTCGGTGGTATTTGAGTGTAATAATTGAATTGGAAGTTCTTCTCATAATTGGTATAAATTCATGGTTTTTGTGATCACATGTTTTAAAGGAAGAAATTTAAGTTCTTAAACATGGTGAAGACTTGTGCAGTTATTTCTTGTTATGAGTTTTATTGTTGTATATCATGCTTAACTATAATCTCAAATTATCATGTTATTGGCCCTAGTAAGTGTCGGAGTCGACCCCTCGTCACTACTTCTTCGAGGTTAGACAAGATACTTACTGGTACAAATTATTTATGTACTCATGTTGCACTTCTGTACTTAGTTGTACAAGATCTGAGGAAGGTGGTTACCAGTCCGATGTGCAGATTTGATCCCCACTTCGAGACTTCACAGTGAGCTGCCTTCTGAGCCGTCCCTTAACAGCTGGAGTCTCTCTTATGTTTTATTTCTTTTTTGTCTATTTCCTTTCAGACGGTAGGCTAGTATTCTTTTTTATATCCTACTAGATCGCCCACATACTTGTGACACCAGGTCTTGGCACATACACTAGTAGACTTATGATTTTGGTATTATTTATATGGCTACAGTTTGTACTCGTAGATCCCGTTTAATTTTGCCACATTGGTAAATTTCTGAATCTTTTCAACAAATATAGAACTATTACTCACTTAAGTAATTTACTCAAACGGGAATTCGCTAGTTTGATCAGTGTTGGCTTGTGTAACAACGGTGTTGGGCGCCATCACGGCGGGACATAGTTCTTGTTGTATTTCTATCCAAAAGCAAGAAGTGAACTCATTACCTCGGTCTGAGATGTTATAAATCAGAACATCATGCAAACAAACTATCTCCTAGATATAAATCTGGGCCAACCTCTCTGAAGTATAAGTAGTCAACACTGATATGAAGTATGTAGACTTAGTCAATCTATCAACATTGATCTAAATATCATTAAACTTCCTCAAAGTACTTGGTAAGCCTACCACGAATTCCATAGTGATATGCTCCCACTTCTTCTCTCGTGTAACCATCTTTTGAGTCAAACCACTCGGTTTCTGATGTTCATACTTGACTTGTTAGAAATTCGACCACCGTGAAACATGCCTAATAATGTCCTCTTCATCCTCCACATCAATAGTATTACTTCAAGTCACAATACATCTTGTTAACACCTAGGTAAATAGAATACTACAAGTTGTGAGCCTCCTCAAGTATCAACTCCCTCAAAATATCTATATTAAGAACACACAAACGAAACTGGAGACGCATAACACTATCATCTCCAATGTAAACCTTCTCGGTCCCAGGTCGCTAAACAACATCGTTAAGCACTAGAAAATGGGGATCATCATACTATTGAGCCTTAATGTGCTCCAACAAGGACGACTCCATGAAAAATCTGGCAAGAACTCTACTAGCCACAAAAATATCCTATCTCACAAAACTATTAGCCAAGTCCTAAACATTTATAGCCACATGCCTATCCTCAATTAGAATGGCGGCTACACTACCCATACTCTCTATCATTCTACTCGGGGCATTCACTGCCATATTTATCTTGCCCGAATAATATAAGATAATGATATCATAATCTAAGCATCTCAAGCCATCTCTGCTGCCTCAAATTCAAATCATTTTACTTTAACACGTGTTGAAGACTACTATGATTAGTATAGATCTCACATGACACACTTTACAAGTAATGCCTCCAAATCTTCAGTACATGACCGATAGCCACTAATTCCAAGTCATGAACTGGATAATTCTTTATAAGGGTCCAATTTCTATGATGCATAAGCAATCAGTCCACAATCTTGCATCAACACACAACCAAGACCAATGCCTGAAGCATTATGATACACCATAGATAACCCTTAACCTATGGACAATACTAATATTGGGGTTGTAGTCTAATTAGTCTTCAACTTCCGATAGCTCTGCTCACACTCATCAATCCATCTAAAAGGAACACCTTTCTAAGTCCACTTAGTCAATGAGACTGTAGTGGAAATATCCCTCAAACAAAATGATGATAATGGTGACAAACCCAAGAAACTCCGAATCGTCGTAGCTATAGTAGGTCTAGCCAATTATAAACTACCTCAATCTTCTTAGGAACAACTTTAATATCATCACCAAACATTACGTGACCCAAGAATGCTACCGAGTCTAACCAAAACTCATATTTAGGAAACTTAGCATAAAACTTTTTTTCCTTCATAGTGTAAAGCACAATTCTCAAATGTTACTCATGCTATTTCTACTACAAAAGTAAACCAAGATTTCATAAATGAACACTTTAACAAAAAAAATCTAAATAATACCCAAACACCGATTCCAGTCCACAAACACTACTTAGAACACTAGTTAAGTCAAATGGCATCACCAAGATTTCATATAACGACTCCAAAAGGTTATTTTGGAATATCCAAAGTCCTAATCTTCATCTTACAATAACCCGATCTCAAGTCAATCTTATAGAATATCTTAGCACCTTGAAGCTGATCAAACATCACTACGGGGTAATAAATACTTATTCTTGATGGTAACCTTATTCAGCTAACTATAAATAATGCACGCCAATATAGTACCATCCTTATTCTTCACCAAGAACACCGATGCACTGTAAGGTGAAACACTAAATCTAATGAATCTCTTGTCGAGTAGATATTGAAATTGCTTTTTCAACTCATTCAACTCTGCTAGAGCGATACAATATAGTTAAATAGATACGGAATGGGTGCTCGGCACCAAATCAATACAAAAATTAATAACCCTATCTAATGGCATACCTGATAGATCTGTAGGAAATATATGAGGAAATTCTCTCACCACCGACGCAGAATCCATAAAGGGAGTCTCTACACTAGTATTCCAAATGAAATCCAAGTATGCTAAATACCCCCTTGGCAACCATATGTTGAACCTTCAAAAATAAATTACCCTACTTTTAGAATGATCAAATGAGCCTATCCATTCTAACATAGGAATTTTTTATATAGCTAAGGTCAGAATCATGGCTGATGGAAAACGAGTATAAACAAAGGAAGCAAATAGCCATGATCACTTGCATGTAATATAGACAACACATAATCACATATAATAATCGAATATAAAATCGATACTTATCTCTTGAAGCGTGACTGCGATTGCGAAATCATCATCCAGTTCCACGGTCTTCTGCTATGTGACCCGAATAATGCCCGGAATTAGCGAAATTCGCGTGGGCGAATTTCCCCTAGAAAACCAGTGTAGTAAAACCCTTGCCTCCTTATGGAATAAGACCCCCTTTATATAGGCACAGGTTTTAGGGTTTAAAACCTTTTCCTAAACCTGCTGCGTCTTCCTTTTCCACCAAGAAGTAGAATTCCATTTAATTCCTAATTATTCGGGCACAGCAGGGACCGCAAAATTTAATTAACGAGGCTTCCTATTATGGACTTAATTCGAAATATCCGAATTAATAGTACCATAATAAATTACGAATTATTCCACTAAAAATTCGTAACTGCACTCCTCAGTTCAATTTCGAAATTCTTCCATTAAACCTTATTTAACTCCCCATGTTAAGATTCAGATATTAATCAAATAAATTAAATTACTGATAATTTAATTCATTGATTATTTCCTTTAGACTTTTGCTTAACTTATTTCATGTGACGGATACAAAGTCCACCTGCAGGGTTTACACATGAAAACTTATAAGCTTTCATAAAGGTGTATCATCAATCTCTAGACCGAGACATGGACTCCATCAACTAATTATTACTTCGCCAATGTACATTATTATTATCCAATTTACCAGGCATATTGATCCACGAAAGAATCTCACCTTTTAATAAATCAAAATAATAATAATATACACAGCTAATAATAATTATATCAAGATTAAGAGTATAAGTACATTTAATGGCTAGAGAGTTTATTTTATTAAGTCAGTATAAAATACTTATCTCTACTTGGTCCGTTCAATACATACAAAATGTACTAGCACAAGAAGTTGGAATTAAATCATTCCCATAATCAAGATAAATTATATATAATCTTGTGCTACAATCATCCATGATGGTTTGTCCAATTCCATCATTAGATTATGAACATGATCTTTATGCTTATAAGAATCGATGATTTAATCTTCCGTGTATAAGCTAAACTCTATACACTAAATCATCTACTATATAAGCAAAGGACACAGACTAATATATTATCTATTTAAAACTTTATTAAAATTGAATAAACAATTGTTCCATAATAAATACTATATCCAAACCAAAATCCATGGTTAATAGTATATATCCCAATAATCTCCCACTTAGAATTTTAACCATGACAATTGTTAAAATATATTATATCTAAACACATGGTTAATAGTATATGCCCCAACAATCTCCCACTTAGACTCATAACCATGCATCTACAACTTTCTCAGGCATTCTTTTACATGATTATTAAAAGTCTCCACAAAATAAGATTTTGTCAAAGAATCTTGCCAATTTATTTTTTATGCAATCTTTTTGACGCACCTACGATCACACTTGATTATAGGGGTTTTGAGGGGTGATTTTGAGTTTTAGCATTGTCTTGGGTGTTCCGAAGGCTTGAGCGAGTCCGTGATATGATTTAGGACTTGTTGGTATAATTCTATGGGGGCTTGGTATAATCCTCCCAGACACCAAATGGAGCCAAAAACCAGCAGCTTCAGCTGCTGGTGCACCAGATCTAGTGTGATCGTAGGTGCGGTTGCCCAGGTCGCAGGTGCGAGATCGCCCCTGTGGTCAAGGCTCCGCAGGTGTGACCCACAGGGGAGTTGGTCCAAACCGCAGGTGCGTACCTCCTTCCGTAGGCACGGACCCGCCGGTGCGGGAATTCCTCCGCAGGTACGGCCTCGGGCCTCCTTGCCAAAATCCGTAGGTGCGACCAATGGCTCGCAGGTGCGGTCCTCGAGCCGCAGGTGCGAAATCACTGAAGGTAGTGATCTCATTTAATATGGTATTTGGCCATTTTTCACCATTTATGTACTTAATTGTGCAGGTTCTGAGGCTGGTGCATCTGGTTATCATACCGTAGCGCGTTCCTGAGAGTACTACTTGGACCCGACTACACGGTGTCCCTCAGCAGCACTGTGGAGTCTTATTTCATTTTGAGGATATTTTTGTCTAGTCCTTTCGGGCAGTAATACATTTATTTATGTTTGGTTTTGTATATTCCACTAGTTGCCTGTGGACTTGTGACACTAGGTCTTGGCACATCTTGTCGACTTGTTAGTATTTTGCCACATTGTACATGTTGGTAAACGATTTTTGGGTTACTTGAATTAAATTATTTTATTTAACTGTTTTCACTAAAGGACTTCTTAACTTAAAATTTGGCAACTGCTTGAAAACCCGCATAACTAAAGCAACCTCGTTAGTAAACTAGTGTTGGCTTGCCTGACCCCGGTGTTGGGCGCCATCACGACCTGAATGGAATTTGGGTTGTGACAACATGGTATCAGAGCTCTAATTTCACGTAGGTCTCACAAGTCACAGCCAAACCTAATAGAGTCTTACAGATCAATACGGAGACGTCTGCATTTATCTTCGGGAGGCTATAGGGTGTTAAGAAACCTCCCTTTATTCCTATTCTATCGTGCAGTCGATGATTACTAGTTCTCATTCTTCTGTTCTCTCATAGATGGTGAGCACACGCGCAGCTGACGTTCCAGACCCGGGAGATGCCGCTACCCTCGTCGTACGAGGTCGTGGTAGAGGCCATGGGAGGGAAACGGCCCGAGGTAGGGGACGAGGGCATCCCAGAGTTGCTCCATTAGCACCCCCAGAGGATCCTATTATTTAGGAGCAGGACGAGGTACCTCCAGCAGATCCTGCCCCAGCAGATTTTATGACTGCACCAGGCTTTCAGGAGGTCATGGGCCGTATGATGTGGTTCATGGATACTATGACGCATGCTGGCTTATTTCCAGCAGATCCTGCCACTTCTCAGGCGGGAGGGGGAGTTCAGACCTCTACTGCCCAGGCCGCCGGTCACGCAGCAGCAGTATATCAGACTCCGGGTACTCTGCCCATGGGAGGGGCATAGCCAGCAGCACCTGAGCTCAAACCAGTTGCGGACGGTGATCCTTAGAAGTTACTCGACAGATGGACTCGATTGTACCCTCCAACCTTCGGAGGTGAGAGGGGTGAGGATGCCCAAGACTTTATTGATAGGTGCAAGGACAGACTGCACAACATGAGGATTTTGGAGTCCCATGGAGTTGACTTCACTACTTTCCAGCTAGAGGGCAAGGCCCGCAGATGGTGGCAGTCATACATTCTTGGTAGGTCAGCAGGTTCCCCTCCTATAACATGGGAGCAGTTCACTCAGCTATTTCTGGACAGGTATATTCCACCCTCTAAGAGGGAAGAGTTGCGGTATCAGTTTGAGCAGCTGGAGCAGGGGCAGATGTCAGTGACAGATTACGAGGCTAGATTTTCATAGTTGTCCCGTCATGCCCTCATGATTCTTCCTACTGATGTTGAGAGGGTGCAGAGGTTTGTAGCTGGGCTACACTTAGGTATTAGGGCCCACATGACCCGAGAGGTGGATATGGGTACTCCTTATCAGCTTGTGGTTGAGATAGCTTGCCGAATTGAGGGTTACTGATCGAAGGGTAGAGAGCAGGGTAAGCAGGACAAGAGAGCTAGATTCTCTGGAGATTTCAGAGGTCCCCCAGCTCGGGGTAGAGGTCAGTTTGGTAGAGGCCAGCCCAGTAGGCCTCCATATTCAGCTCCACCACCACCTCCCCGTGGTGCCCCAGTGATACCATATTTCAGCGCCATGCAGGAGAGTTCTTACCGCCCACCAGCCATTCAGAGTTCCTCTGGTGGGTATTCAGGTCATCAGGGTTCTCCTAGTCCTTACTTTAGTGCCCTGCCAGATAGTTCTCACCGTCCCCCAGCTATTCAGGGTTCTTCTTCGGGGCAGCAGGCCATGCCTCCAGTGAGGTATTATGAGTGTGGGGATTCAAGCCATATGAGGAGGACTTGTCCCAGGTTTCCGCGCAAGGCTATCCAGTAGAGTTATCAGCCCGCATTCTCAACACCGGTGCCTCGTCCACCTAGAGGTGGAGTACATACTGGTAGAGGTCGTCCCAGAGGTGGAGGCCAGGCAGGGGGAGCTCATCTAGCCCCTATTCAGTCTAGCGGACGTCAGCCCTCAGGTACTCCAGCCAGATTCTATGCTATTCCGGCCCAAGAAGATGCAGTGGCCTCAGATGCCGTGATCACAGGTATTATTTCAGTATGTGGTAGAGAGGCATCAGTGCTATTTGACCCAGAATCTACTTATTCATATGTGTCAGCCTTATTTGCTTGTTTTATGGATGTTCCTCGTGAGTCCTTGGCTTCTCCCATATATGTATCCACTCCCGTGGGTGATTCTGTAGTAGTAGATCGGGTCTATCGGTCTTGTGTGGTTTCATTATGTGGGTACGAGACTAAAGCGAACCTTCTATTGCTTGATATGTTGATTTTGAGGTTATCCTGGGCATGGATTGGCTACTCCTCATCATTCCATCTTGGATTGCCATGCCAAGACGGTTACTTTGGTCATGCTCGAGTTTCCTAAGCTGGAGTGGAGAGGTTCCTCAGTTAGTGCAGCCAGTAGAGTGATTTCCTTCCTGAAGGCTCAGCATATGGTTGAGAAGGGTTGTTTGGCGTATCTTGCTTATGTCCGGGACACCACCGCCGAGTATCCGACTATTGATTCAGTGCCAGTTGTTCGAGAGTTTGCCGATGTTTTCCCTTCAGATCTTCCAGGCATGCCTCCGGATCGTGATATTAATTTCTGCATTAACTTAGCTCCAGATACTCAGCCTATTTCCATTCCCCCTGAACCGTATGGCTCCTAGGAGTTGAAGGAGCAGCTTGAGGAGTTATTGTCTAAGGGGTTTATTAGACCGGGTGTATCACCGTGGGGTGCTCCAGTTCTATTTGTGAAGAAGAAGGACGGGTCCATGCGGATGTGCATTGATTACCGCCAGTTGAACAAGGTTACCATTAAGAACAAGTATCCATTGCCGCACATTGATGATTTGTTTGACCAGTTGTAGGGTGACAGTGTGTTTTCTAATATTGACTTGAGATCGGGCTATCATCAGTTGAAGATTCGGGCCTCTGATGTTCCGAAGACTGCTTTTCGTACGAGATATAGCCACTATGAGTTCTTGGTGATGTCCTTTGGCCTGACTAATGCCCCAGCAGCATTTATGGACTTGATGAACAGGGTGTTCAGGCCGTATATTGATTCCTTTGTCATCGTCTTCATTGATGACCTTTTGATTTACTCACGTAGCCTGGGAGAGCACGAGCAGCATTTGAAATTTGTGCTCCGGACTTTGTGAGAACAGAAGCTATATGCTAAGTTCTCCAAGTGTGAGTTTTGGTTGGATTCTGTGTCATTCTTGCGACATGTAGTATCTGGAGAGGGTATCAAGGTTGATCCTAAGAAGATTGAGGCAGTTCAGAGTTGGCCACGACCTACTTCAGCTACGGAGATCAGGAGTTTCTTGGGTCTAGCAGGCTACTATTGGCGATTTGTAGAGGGATTTTCATCCATTGCAGCCCCATTGACTAGATTGACTCAGAAGAATGCTCCATTTCAGTGGTCCGACGAGTGTGAGGCGAGTTTTCAGAAGCTCAAGACAGCATTGACCTCAGTACCAGTGTTAGTATTGCCTTCTGGTTTTGGGATGTATACAGTGTATTGCGATGATTCACACGTTGGCTTGGGATGTGTATTGATGCAGGAAGGGAGAGTTATTGCTTATGCTTCGCGCCAGCTGAAGGATCATGAGAAGAATTATCCTGTGCACGATTTGGAGTTGGGGGCGATTGTTCATGCTCTTAAGATTTGGAGGCATTACTTATATGGGGTGTCTTGAGAGGTGTATACAGACCAGCACAGCTTGTAGCACTTGTTCAAGCAGAGGGATCTTAATTTGAGACAGCGTAGGTGGCTTGAGTTGCTGAAGGATTATGACATCACCATTCTCTATCATCCGGGCAAGGCGAATGTGGTGGCAGATGCTTTGAGCAGGAACGCGGAAAGTATGGGTAGCTTGGCTAACATTGTAGCGGAGGAGATACCTCTAGCCTTGGAAATTCAGTCCTTGGATAATCGCTTCGTAAGATTAGATCTTTCAGAGCCTCGTCGAGTTCTTGTACATGTGGTTTCTCAAACTTCATTATCGGGAGAGATTAAGGCTCGGCAGTATGATGATCCACGCTTGGCGGAGCTACGAGAGACAGTGGTTCAGGGTGGTGCCAAGGAGGTCACTATTGGAGAGGATGGTGTTTTGAGACTTCAGGGTCGTTTGTGTGTTCCTAATGTTGATGGCTTAAGGAAGAGGATTCTGGAGGAGGCACATAGTTCGCGGTATTCTGTTCATCCTGGCGCTACGAAGATGTATCGTGATTTGAGGCAGCATTACTTGTGGAGGCGAATGAAGAAGTATATTGTGGAGTATGTGTCTAGGTGTCTTAATCCCCAGCGGGTTAAGTATGAGCACCAGAGGCCAAGAGGCTTACTTCAGCAGATGCCCATTCCTGAGTGGAAGTGGGAGCACATTACTATGGACTTCGTAGTTGGGTTGCCTCGGACTTTGCGGAAGGTTGACACGGTTTGGGTCATTGTGGATAGATTGACCAAATCGGCGCATTTCATTCCTGTGGATACTACTTATACTTCTGAGAGGCTAGCTCAGATTTACATTCGGGAGATAGTCCGGTTGCACGGTGTACCAGTGTCCATTATATCAGATCGAGGTCCTTAGTTCACCTCGCACTTCTGGAGAGCATTCCACAGAGAGATGGGTACTCAGATAGATCTCAGCACACCATTTCATCCACAGACTGATGGTCAGTCGAAGCGTACAGTTCAGATATTGGAGGACATGCTCAGAGCATGTGTGATTGACTTTGGAGGTCAGTGGGATCAGTTTCTGCCTTTGGCGGAGTTCGCTTATAATAATAGTTACCAGTCCAGCATTGAGGGCTCCATTTGAGGATTTATATGGTCGACGATGTCGTACTCCCATCGGGTGGTTTAAGCCGGGTGAGGCTAAGTTATATGGTACGGACCTAGTGAGAGATGCCTTGGAAAAGGTGAAGTTGATTCAGGAGAGGCTCCACACCGCGCAGTCCAGACAAAAGAGTTATACGGATCAGAGGGCACGTGATGTGTCATTTATGGAGGGAGATAAGGTGTAAAGACCCGTAAAATTTTCTTGTTTAAAATAATGCCTGAATGAGTTCCCAAGTTGTTTTTATTGTGGAATTTTTAAAACGGACCAAAATTGAGTAAAAAGTACCCCGGGGCTTAAAGAATAAAATTTTCCACGAAGTGGGCGTTATGCGATTGCATAACGTGAATGCGGACCGCATAATGGTCGCATACACGGGCAGATCACTGCCCCATTTGAGGACAACTATGCGGTCCATTATGCGATCGCATTTCAGTTCTGCGGACCGCATAGCTATCGCATTGTTGCCTTTGATTTTTGGGAGGGAGGTTATGCGATCGCATAACGTGTATGCGGACCGCATAATGGTCGCATACCTGGGCAGTGTGTTTTGAGTTTTGGCCCATCTTGAGGGCCATTCTGCGGACCGCATGTCAAGAATGCGATTGCATTCCTGACCGCATTCTTGTGTCGGGCCCTATTTTTCTAATTTTTAAACCCGACCCCAGTTCATTAAAACACCCCTCCCCTTCATTTTTAACCATTTTCTGAACAAAATGTGAATTGACTGTTCAAATGTGTTGAGACGTAAGATTTTATTCTCTGATTATCCTAGTTGATTGTCATACTACCGTGCTATATGAGGTTGTGAGAAGTGTTTTGATGTGCTTGTCTTATTATGTGCAAAGCTCGTAAATGCTCGAGGATATCGATATGAAAGTATGTGTTAATGAATGAAAGATTGTTGATGTGCCCAAGTGTGGGAATGTATATAATGGCTAAAAGTCGTGCGTGGAGAGTAATGAAAAAAGGTATTGTGAAATGATGTAAATGAGTTGAACGATTATGGCAACACCGTCTTCATGAGTTACTGATTGGTGAGAATTATGGTGCCTTGGCCCCAAATAAATAAATTATTGATATGAACTTGTGTTCCTTGAAATGATGCTTCTTATGATTTGATCGTTTGTGGTTGTTGTTACGAAATATGATTGTTGGGTGGGCTCGGGTAGCGCGCCGCAACACGAACTAATAAGGATAATGAGATGTGAGGTAATAAGGGTGGCCGAGGTAATAAGGGTGGCCGAGGTAATAAGGGAAGCCGGGGTAATAAGGATGGAATGTGATCATTATCACCATTGAAATGAAAAGCTATGAAACTTGATGAGGTGTGAGGTAATAAGGGTGGCCGAGGTAATAAGGGTGGAAAGTGATCGTTATCACTATCGAAATGAATATATGGGGAACTCTTGAATATGGTGATGTTGAAAGGGAAAAAGGAGAGATTGTGAAACTTGTATGAAATTTGTAATCCTTTGGTATAATATGTTGGTAATGATAAAAAGTAGAGATGAATTCAAGTTGTAAGTTTATGCTTAAGTTATAAATGGCTATTTCTCATGAATAATGTATATTGAAATCACGGGATGACGCGTGGGATAGGAAAGGCAAATCAGGTTTGCTTGACCGGGTTCATTCGGTTAGGCGCCGGTCTCGTCCCTCGATTTTGGGGTGTGACAAACTTGGTATCAGTGCCTAAGGTTTTAAAAGTGTCCTAGGATGTCTCGGAGCCATGTCTAGTAGAGCGCTTCTTATCGATGTGTTGTCGACCACATCTATAATTAGGGGGCTACATGGACATTTAGGAAACACCCTTTTCATTGTTATTCTATATTGTGCGGTGAAGTGGAAAGTGAAAATATTCTTGTCTAACTCGTGCTCTGTTCCAAAATTTTCAGTAATGGCACCAAAGAAGAGAGCTCGGCTCGGCCTAGAGGCCAACGCCACCCCAAGTATGGCTGTGAATTCTGTACCCGAGGGTGCGGGTGCGGGTGCGGGTGAGAGCGAATCCCCGACTTTGAATCCACCTGGCCTTTCTGTTCCAGACCAGAGTGTTCCTATTCTTGCTGCGGCGGAGTGTGCTGCAACCCCTTCCGCTGGTATTCCTGATCCTTCTTCGGTTCCAGCTCCAAGTCCCGGTACTTCTGATAGGGACCTCATGGGAGTTGTTTATATGTTGACTCAGTTAGTGGCCGCTCAGGCCCAAAGATCTCATGCTGCCCCTGCGCCCTCTAGAGGACAGGGAGATTCCGTCGGTTCCAGAGTCAACCAGTTTCTGCGGTTGGCCCCTCCAGAGTACTCAGACATTGATCCAGAAGCCGATCCGCAGGATTTTCTAGATAAGATGTGCAAGACGCTTCAGGTTATGAAGACTACAGAGACAGAGGGGGTTGAGTTAGAATCTTATAGGATGAGGGGAGCAGCGTATTCATGGTTCGATATGTGGGAGAATTCCCGTGGGGAGGGAAGTCCTCCGGCGAGATGGGATGAGTTCGTTGATGCTTTCATGGATCACTTCTTGCCTGTCGAGGCTATGGAAGCCCGTGCTACGGAGTTTGAGGTTCTCAAGCAGGGTAATATGAGTGTATGGGAGTACCACATGGAGTTCGTGAGGTTGTCCAAGTACGCTCCTCAGTTGGTATCGACTATGGGTGCTAGAGTTCCGCGGTTTGTTCAGGGCCTCAATCCCTTGGTTGTGAATGAAGCTGCTACAGCTGCCTTGCACTCAGACATGAATTATGGTAATATAGTGGGGTTCGCCCAGGCCACGGAGGCTAGAAAATTGAAGATAAGGTCGGAGAGGGAGAGTATTAGCGGGTCCCGGTCAGTGGGCCACTCGGGGAGTTCAGTTGGAGGAGGGAGACTAGTTCAGGGGAGACGACCATCAGGGCCATCCCAGTCTTATGCTCAGTACTCATCTAGTGCACCACCATCAGTGCACCGTTATCAGCAGAGCAGTCGCTGGGGACCAGGATCAGACAGTAGGAGACCCCATCAGTCCGGTCGTCCAGGAGGGAGGTTCTAGCAGCAGAGGAGGGCTTCATTCCCTAAGTGTGGGAGGTTCCATACCGAGCCTTGTTACCTGGATATTCCAGTATGCTACGAGTGTGGGGTGAGAGGTCATATTCGGTGGGATTGCCGTGCGCCCAATCAGGGCATAGGTAGTGGTTTTGCTCAGCCATCTGGTTCTTCAATTGCCGCATCTTCAGTACGTCCTCCAGCTCCAGCAAGGCGTGGTGCAGTTAGAGGTGGAGCTCTTGGTAGAGGTGGACCCAGTTGGTTCTATGCTTTGAGTGGTCGCTAGAGTGCGGAGGCTTCTCCAGATGTTGTTACAGGTATTCTGACAGTTCAAGAACTTGGTGTTTATGCTCTTATTGATCCGGGGTCCTCTTTGTCATATGTTACCCCATTTATTGCTTCAAGTTTTGGGATAGAAGCCGAATAAATTCATGAGTTGTTCTCGGTGTCGACTCATGTTGGTGATTCCATCACAGTCGCACGAGTCTATAGGAATTGTGTGGTCACGGTGTGTGGTCGAGATACCATGGCCGATCTTATCGAACTTACGATGGTAGATTTTGATGTTATCATGGGAATGGATTGGCTTTAGTCGTGCTTTTCTAAACTCGATTGCCGAACAAGAATTATAAGACTAGAGTTTCCTAATGAGTCAGTTATTGAGTGGAAAGGGAATGGTGTGGTACCAAAGGGTAGGTTCATTTCCTACCTTAAGGCCTCGAAGATGATTAAAAAGGGATGTGTTTATCATTTGGTCCGGGTTGCGAACACCACTTCAAAAGTGTCTGCCCCGAGTCCGTCCCAGTCGTGAATGAGTTTCTTGAAGTATTTCCAGACGAGCTTCCAGGGATTCCGCCAGATAGAGAGATCGATTTCGGGATTGATGTATTGCAGAATACGCAGCCAATATCGATTCCACCATACAGAATGGTGCCAGCAGAGTTGAGGGAGTTAAAGGAGCAGTTGAAAGACTTATTAGAGAAGGGATTCATTCGGCCGAGTGTGTCGCCATGGGGCGCTCCGGTTCTTTTCGTCAGAAAGAAGGATGGGTCACTTCGGATGTGTATTGATTATCGGCAACTCAACAAAGTCACCATCAAAAACAAGTATCCATTGCCTCGGATAGATGATTTGTTCGACCAATTGCAGGGTGCGAGGTTTTTCTCCAAAATTGATTTACGGTCGGGGTATCACCAGTTGAAGATCAGAGAGCAGGATATTCCTAAGACCTCCTTCAGAACTCATTATGGCCATTTTGAATTTTTGGTAATGTCCTTTAGACTAACCAATGCTCCAGCGGCTTTCATGGATCTTATGAATCGGGTTTTCAAACTGTTTCTTGACTCCTTCGTGATTGTTTTTATTGATGAAATCCTTATCTACTCGCGGAGTCGGGAAGATCATGCTAATCACCTCAGGGTAGTTCTGCAGACTCTTCATCAGCACCAATTGTATGCCAAGTTTTCAAAATGTGAATTTTGGCTGGAGTCAGTTGCATTTTTGGGTCATGTTGTTTCCAGAGAAGGGATTAAGGTTGATCCCCAGAAGATCGCAGCGGTGAAGGATTGGCCTAGAACAACGACCCCGATAGAGATTCGCAGTTTCTTGGGGATAGTTGGGTATTATTGGAGGTTTGTGGAGGGATTCTCTACCCTCGCCTCCCCATTGACTAAATTGACGCAGAAAGAAGCTAAGTTCTAATGGTCCGACGCTTGTGAAAAGAGCTTTCAGGAATTGAAATCGAGGTTGACTTCGGCACCGGTGTTAACTTTTCCAGAAGGCACGGAGAAATTTGTGGTTTATTGCAATGCTTCAATGGTTGGTTTGGGATGTGTGTTGATGCAACACAGGAAGGTTATAGCCTATGCTTCCAGGCAACTCAAGAATCACGAGAAGAATTATCCGACGCATGATTTAGAACTCGCGGCAGTGGTGTTTGCAATAAAAATCTGGCGGCATTATTTGTATGGGGTCCATATGGACGTGTTCTCAGACCACAAGAGTCTCCAATATTTGTTCAAACATAAGGAGTTGAATTTAAGGCAGCGGCAATGGTTAGAATTTCTTAAGGATTATGATATGAACATTTGTACCATCTAGGGAAGGCGAATGTGGTGGCCGACGTTCTCAGTCGAAAGTCTATGGGTAGTTTGGCTCATTTGAAAGTGGATCAGAGGCCTATAGCCCTGGAGATTTATCAACTGGCCAGTCTGGGGGTTTGTCTCTCGACCTCAGACGAGGGAAATATTATGGTGCATAATGGGGCAGAATCATCACTTGTAGCGGAAGTCAAGGAAAAGCAGTATATGGATCCATCTTTGGCGCAGTTGAAGGAGGCAGTTTTGAATAGCAAGATTTTGGCATTTTTACTCAATAGCGATGATGGTGTTTTACGGTGCCAGGGAAGGCTATGTGTTCCTGATGTGGATAATCTTCGGGAGAGGGTGAGGGCGGAAGCTCACAATTCCAGGTATTCCGTGCACCCAGGTTCTACGAAAATGTATCAGGATCTTTGAGAGATCTATTGATGGAGCGGTATGAAAAGAGGTGTGGTAGACTTTGTATCTAAATGTCCAAATTGTCAGTAGGTGAAGGTCGAGCATCAAAGGCCCGTGGGTTAACTCAGCTCATGGAAATTCCAATGTGGAAATGGGAAATGATCAACATGGATTTATCGGTAAGGTTACCTCGCACTCAGTGCAAGTTCAACTCGATTTGGGTGATAGTGGATCGACTCACGAAATCAGCTCACTTCTTGCCAGTCAAGTCCACCGATACTGCAGAATAGTACGCTCAGTTGTATATCAAGGATATAATCAGGCTTCATGGTACTCCAGTTTACATTATCTCAGATCGAGGAGCCCATTTCACGGCTAATTTTTGGAGGAAATTTCAGCAAGGTTTGGGTACTCAGGTAAATCTCAGCACAGCTTTTCATCTGCAGACTGATGGGCAGGCAAAGCGGACTATTCAGACGCTTGAATATATGTTATGGGCTTGTGTGTTGGACTTCAAGGGTAGTTGGGATGAGCATTTACCGCTTATCGAATTTCCTTACAATAACAGCTTTCACGCTAGTATTCAGATGGCCCGATTTGAGGCATTGTACGGAAGAAGGTGTAGATCTCCGAATGGGTGGTTCGAGGTTGGTGAGGACGAATTGTTAGGTCCAGATCTTGTGCACCAGGTATTGGAAAAATTCAGAGTCATTCAAGAGAGGATGAAATTCCGCTCAGAGCCATCGAAAATCCTATGCGGACGTTCGTCGAAGAGAATTGGAATTTCAAGTAGATGATTGGGTATTCTTGAAGGTATCTCCCATGAAGGGAGTGATGCGGTTAGGGAAGAAAGGGAAATTGAGCCCAAGGTATGTAGGGCCATATCGGATTGCTCAAAGGATAGGACAAGTGGCTTATAGGTTGGAATTACCCCCTGAATTGTCATTAGTGCACCCAGTGTTCCTCGTTTCTATGTTGAAGAAAGTGGTTGGAGATCCATCAGTCATCAAGCCAGTTGATACTAATAGATTAATGAAGAACTATCGTATGAAGAGGTTCCGGTTGCTATTCTTGATAGACAAGTCCGTAGATTGAGGAACAAAGAAATTGCTTCGGTTAAAGTATTGTGGCGAAGTCAGCACATTGGGGAAGCCACGTGGGAAACGGAAAATGAGATGAAAGAAAAATATCCCTATTTGTTCGAATAAGTCTAGTAGTGTTCGTCAGAACTGTCATCTCTAAGCAAATTATATTTTATGTTCAGTTTTGTGCAAAAGCGCCCCATCTTCCCCTAATTGCCTTATTGTTGTAATTTCCCAATGTGTGTTAAAACTGAACCCATTGTTGCTATTTGGGTAGTGCGCAACCCTTGAAGTAAATGAAAGTTTTGTGGAGCTTATGTGTTAGGCAAGTGATTAGTAGTAGTGTAGGTTGGTAATGATTAATTGAAATGAACATGGTATATTGAGGTGATTGGGTTGTATGGGACTCATTAAAATTACCAAGTTATGTGCAAGAATGTGAATCATGTGCAAATTTGTGGTATAAGAAGAAAGAGTTATGTGTAGTTGACAAAATGATAGTATATTTGCAAATTGTTGAGGTAACAACTTTGTGCGTGAGTTATTGGGTGATTAAAACTGTGTAATGGTCCTTGGAAATGTGTTTTGGGGGCTCTCTGACAGGTAGATAGGTCTAGTTACAAAGGGAACTCTGGCGAAAATTTTCTGAAATATTGGAGTTAGTAAAAATCTGGAAGTTTCATATCATGCTTTCAAAACTAATTGATTTCCAAAATCCTCATTCGAGGACGAATGATTTTTAAGGGGGGGAGGTTGTAAAGACCCGTAAAATTTTCTTGTTTAAAATAATGCCCGAATGAGTCCCCCAGTTGTTTTTATTGTGGAAATTTTTAAAACGGACCTAAATTGAGTAAAAACTACCCCAGGACTTAAAGAATAAGATTTTCCACGAAGTCGGCGTTATGCGATCGCATAACGTGTATGCGGACCGCATAATGGTCGCATACACGGGCAGATCACTGCCCCATTTGAGGACAACTATGCGGTCCAATATGCGACCGCATTTCAGTTCTGCAGACCGCATAGCTGTCGCATTGTTGCCTTTGATTTTTGGGAGGGAGGTTATGCGACGCACTATGCGTTCGCATAACGTGTATGCGGACCGCATAATGGTCGCATACTTGGGCAGTGTGTTTTGATTTTTGGACCATCTTGAGGGCCATTATGCGGTCGATTCTGCGGACCACATGTCAGGAATGCGATCGCATTCCTGACCGCATTCTTGTGTCGGGCCCTATTTTTCTAATTTTTAAAACACGACCCCAGTTCATTAAAACACCCCTCCCCTTCATTTTTAACCATTTTCTGAAAATAATTAGAGAGAGGGGAGAAAGGGTTCTTGAGAGAGAAAGCTTCATCTTTATCAATTGAATTTTCAAAGTCACTCAGGCCTGGAAATTTCGAGTAATTATCTTCTTCTTCATTCTGACAGGTAAGAATCCCCAAACCCTTTTCATTAGTTTTCAGGTTTTAAACAAAAAGGGACTCTCATGAATTGATTCTTGAAAATATGAATTGATACCTTGCATGCATGCTCATTAATGTCTATAATCTAGTAAGAGGAAGTGGGTTGGAGTAAAATTCACAAAGAAGGGGTGGTAATCTAATGGGGTCTCATAGCATTCGATAAAATGCTTAAAAGAGTTCAAATTGTATGCATGATTTCCAATTCTGAGTTAAATATGTTTAATTGTGAACTAGATTGACGGTACTAGTTGGTCCGGTTATTTGTGAGTAAAAGTTAAAAAGGAATTTCGACCCCAGGTATGTATGGCTAACTTTAACCTTTGTAGAATCCCCTTGTTGGGTCCGAGCATACGGCATGTGTACCTTGTTGAAAATATGTGAATTGACTGTTCAAATGTGTTGAGACGTAAGATTTTATTCTCTGATTGTCCTAGTTGATTGTCATACTACCGTGCTATATGAGGTTGTGAGAAGTGTTTTGATGTGCCTGTCTTATTATGTGCAAAGCTCGTAAATGCTCGAGGATATCGATATGAAAGTATGTGTTAATGAATGAAAGATTGTTGATGTCCCAAGTGTGGGAATGTATATAATGGCTAAAAGTCGTGCGTGGAGAGTAATGAAAAAGGGTACTGTGAAATGATGTAAATGAGTTGAACGATTATGGAAACACCGTGTTCATGAATTACTGATTGGTGAGAATTATGGTGCCTTGGCCCCAAATAATTAAATTGTTGATATGAACTTGTGTTCCTTGAAATGATGTTTCTTATGATTTGATCGTTTGTGGTTGTTGTTACGAAATATGATTGTTGGGTGGGATCGGGTAGCGCGCCGCAACACGAACTAATAAGGATAATGAGATGTGAGGTAATAAGGGTGGCCGAGGTAATAAGGGTGGCCGAGGTAATAAGGGAGGCCGAGGTAATAAGGATGGAATGTGATCGTTATCACCATTGAAATGAAAATCTATGAAACTTGATGAGGTGTGAGGTAATAAGGGTGGCCGAGGTAATAACGGTGGAATGTGATCGTTATCACTATCGAAATGAAAATATGGGGAACTCTTGAATATGGTGATGTTGAAAGGGAAAAAGGAAAGATTGTGAAACTTGTTGATTTTGGTTGCTTCTTTCCACGTGCATTGATTGATTGGTTCTATTACTGTCTCTTATCTGTGTATTGTGATTGTACTTGGGATAAAGTTTGTTCAAACATACTAGTACTATTCCACAGTACTAAAGTCCTTTTTTTCCGGGGGCGCTACATTTTCTTATATGAATGTAGGTGGTTCTTCATCAGGTAATTCAGCACACCGTGAGTAGTGCCTCCTCTCCTTTCCGTCAGCTGTTCGGGTGAGCCCCACTTTCTCCCGGGGCCACGTGTGGCTCATGTCGCCCTATTTTGAGTTTATGGTGTAGTGTAAGGTATAGCCGGGGCCTTGTTGCCGGCAAGTATTATATAAATCTTTTGTAATCGTAGAGGATCCGTAGACACAATGTGGGTAGTCTACATATATATTGTGGGTAAGTAATGGTACGGTTCGGAAATCGTGGTCCACGTTGTTAATGTTGTATGAAATTTGTAAGCCTTTGGTATCATATGTTGGTAATGATAAAAAGTAGAGATGAATTCAAGTTGTAAGTTTATGCTTAAGTTATAAATGGCTATTTCTCATGAATAATGTATATTGAAATCACGGGGTGACGCGTGGGATAGGAAACGCAAATCAGGTTCGCTTGACCGGGTTCATTCGGTTAGGCGCCGGTCTCGTCCCTCGATTTTGGGGCATGACATAAGGTTTTGCTGAAGGTTTCGCCGATGAAGGGTATTATGAGATTCGGGAAGAAGGGAAAACTCAACCCGAGGTTTATAGGTCCTTTTGAGGTATTGAGGTGAGTTGGGGAGGTTGCTTATGAGCTCGCTTTACCTCCCAGCTTATCAGGAGTCCATCCGGTTCTTCATGTATCCATGCTCCGAGATATCATGCCGACTTCTCTCACGTGGTTGATTTCAGCACTATTCAGTTGGATGAGATATTGGGCTACGAGGAGGAGCCAGTTGCTATTATTGATAGACAGGACCGCTAGTTGAGATCAAAGAGAGTTTCTTCCGTGAAGGTCCAGTGGCGGGGCCAACCAGCCGAGGAGGCGACTTGGGAGTCCAAGGAGGACATGCGGAGCAGATATCCCCACCTATTCAGCACTTCAGGTATGATTCTAGACATGTTCGAGGACGAACATCTGTTTAAGAGGTGGAGAATGTAACGACCCAACCGATCGTTTTGCGTATTTTGACCACTTTCCCCTAAATAAGACTTCCTTTAGCGGCTTATCATGATTTGTGACTTGCGGGGACGGGCAGTTCGGGATTTGGAAGTGTTTAGGACAATATAGGAACACTTGGTTCCTTAAGGTTGGCTTTTAAAGCCAAGTTTGACTTCGGTCAACATTTTGAGTAAACAACCCCGGAATCGAGTTTCGGCTTCCAGTAGCTTCGTATGATGATTTCGGACTTGTGCGTATGTCCGGAATGGGTTTTGGATAACCCGAGAGCGTTTCGACGCCAAATAGCGAAAATAGAGTTTCCTTAAGTTCATAAGTTGATTTGGAACGTGTTTTTGTGTTATCGAGGTCCGAATGGAATTCCGAGACCGGGAATAGTTCCGTTATGTCATTTATGAGTTTCTTGCAAAATTTGGTGTCATTCCGAGTGGTATAGGTCGGTTCGGCACATTGAAACCGAATTCAAGAACTTAGAAATTCTTAAGTTTGATTCTAGGGGTTTTGAGGGGTGATTTTGAGTTTTAGCATTTTTTTGGGTGTTCTGAAGGGTCGAGCGAGTCCGTGATATGATTTAAGACTTGTTGATATAATTGCACGGGGACTCGGGTGGGCCCAGTTTCCTCCCGGACACCAAACGGAGCCAAAAACCAGTAGCTTCAGCTGTTGGTGCACCAGATCTGGTGTGACCGCAGGTGCGGTTGCCCAGGTCGCAGGTGCGAAACCGCCACTACGGTCAAGGATCTGTAGGTGCGACCCCCAGGGGAGTTGGTCCAAACCGCAGGTGCGGACCTCCTTCCGCAGGCGGGGACCGGCCGGTGCGGGAATTCCTCCACGGGTGCGGCCCCAGGCCTCCTTGCCAAAATCCGCAGGTGCGGCCCTCGAGCCGCAGGTGCGAGACCACTGAAGGCAGTGATCTCATTTAATATGGGATTTGGCCATTTTTCACCATTTCTTCCCCACCATAGGCGATTTTGAAAGCTTTCAAGAGGGTATTCGGCCTAGCTACTAAGAGGTAAGTAATTTCCATTTAAATGTTAGATTATTACACCAAAACTTAGGTAGATTAACATCTAATTAGTGGAAATCAAAGGGGTTAGAGTGAAAAACTAGGGTTGATGAACTTTAGGGAATTTCACAAATTTTCTACCATGAAATTATACAAAAACTATATATTAATGATCCTTAGACTATGGGTGAGTGTTATCTTCGAAAATTTCTGGAATCCGAGCATGTGGACCCGGGGGTGTATTTTTGGATTTCTTCAAGAATGTTGAATTATCCAAACTAGTAAGATAATTTAATACTTTTGAGTTTATATTAATGTATTTAAATAACATTTGACTAGCTTCGAGTCCTTGGGCGACGAGTTTGGAGTTTCGGGCGCATTCTTGACCCGGGAAGTAGGTTTTACGCGAGGTGAGTCTCCTTTCCAACCTTGTAAGAGAGAATTGTCCCCAAAGGTAATTACAAATGATTAAATTGTCCTTATTTGCGGGGCTATGCACGCACGAAGTGACGAGAGTCTGTGCGTAGCTACGACTATGTTATGTCGGGTAGTCTTTAGGACTCACAAGCATGTTTATGTACCCTACTCGTATCCTTACACGTATTCCTAGTTGATTATTGCCTTATAACTAGTATGATAAATGATGGAAGATTATTACATGAAATCTTATTGTTGCCTTAAATCCTTGTTTCCAAGTATAATCTCTATATTTCTTGAAGTACCTGATGATTCTGTGTATGTATACAAGCACCCGTGTCACATGTATGATTCGTGAGCGGGGTAGCCTTATATTATGTCAACTGTGTCGCATGATCGATTCGTGAATGGGGTAATAGATGCATCTATGGTTCGTGTCGTTCGACCCTCGGCAGTGCACATTTATTTTTGTGTTGCTTCGGCCGTACGCCTCGGTATACTATATGCTATGTGATGACTGCAAGTCTATTTATTTTATCAATTAAGTTGTTCCATGTGGAAGAGAACTTGAGACTTTTATTGATATTGATATTTGATACTTACAGGTAAATTGTAGTTCATATACTTGAAATTCCATGTCTACTTGCTTTCCATGACTGCTAAACCTGTCTAGTTCTATTAAATCATATTATTGCTAATGACCCTAGTGAGTAATACGTCTACCTCTCATCACTACTTCTTCGAGTTTAGACGGAATACTCATTGGGTACATATTTATTTATATGTACTCATGCTATGCTTTTGTACTTAATTGTACAGGTTCTGAAGTGGGTGTATCTGGTTATCACACCGGAGCGCGTTCCTGAGAGTACTACTTGGACCCGACTACATGGTGAGATGCCCCTCTTGGCGTCCCTCAGCAGCACTATGGAGTCTTATTTCATTCTGAGAATATTTCTGTCTATTCCTTTCGGGCAGTAATACATTTATTTATGTTTGGTTTTGTATATTCCACTAGCTGACTGTGGACTTGTGACACTAGGTCTTGGCACATGTTGTCGACTTGTTAGTATTTTTCCACATTGTACATGTTGGTAAAGATTTTTGTGTTACTTGAATTAAATTGTTTTACTTAACCGTTTTCACTAAAGGACTTCTTAACTTAAAATTTGGCAACTGCTTGAAAACCCGCATAATTAGAGCAACTTCGTTAGTAAGCTAGTGTTGGCTTGCCTGACCCCAATGTTGGGCGCCATCATGACCTGAATTGAATTTGGGTCGTGACAACCAGGCAAGCCAACACAAATATCACTAAGTGTTCTCCCTTATCCTGATTAAATACTTCACTTCATACCGATTAAACAAGTTAAAATATGATATTTGGAAAATAATACTCAGAATTGTAAATCAAAAAGTAACCATAGAGGAGTGTGAGCCAATATACAAGTGTATATATATATATATATATATATATATATATATATACATATATATATATACATATATATATCCAAAAATCCCAAAATAACTACTATGTGTGTGCCAGGAACTAGTGTCACGAGTATCACGGGCAATCTAACTGAATATACTAGAGACAAATTATATATATACAATTCCACTATTTGAAATAAGTAGATGGGAAAATAATCAAAAGAAAACTCCAAGGCGCTGCTAAGGATCGTCAGGAGAAGCAGCTCACCGTGAAGTCAGGCCCGCTACGGTCAATATCGAGCTCCGGTCTGATAACCAGAAGCACCAGCCTCAGAACCTATACAGTTAAGTACAGAAATGCAGCATGAGTACATAAATAAATATGTACCCAGTGATTTTCCCGTCTAATCTCGAAGAAGTAGTGATGATAGGTCGACTTGACACTCACTAAGGTCCAACAATAATAATATATGACAGGATATAATGGAATGCAGTAGACATGTAAGACAGTAAGCAGCAAATACGTATCAAGTACAGACATCCAGGTAACTACTGAAAATACGCAACAATGTACACTTTCCTTTTCCCCGAATATATGTCTAGACAATATCAATGAAAACAATAACAAATATTCAAGCGCACACAAGGGCCGTAAGACAATCGGGCGGAGTCGTAAGGAAATATCTAGACACTGAATAGACGTAAATCTTCCCCCGCTCGAGAATCATACCTGCGACTCGCGTGCTGACACATTCATATACAATTACCATAAAGCTTCACTCGATCGCGAATCATACCTGCGATTCGAGTGCTGACACACTTATACCGATTTATCATAAAGCTTCCCTCGATCGCGAATCATACCTGCGATTCGAGTGCTGACACACTTATACCGATTTATCATAAAGCTTCCCTCGATCGCGAATCATACCTGCGACTCAAGTGTTGGCTCTTATATGTACATATATATACCGAAATATCAATAAACTTAGTAGGGGCTATACTTGTAACAAGGATTAATCAACTGGGAATTTAAATGCAACTTTCCACATTTCCATACTAATTCAAAAGTAATAAGCAATTCAAAGTACACTCAGGGATACATATATGGCACATAGAGACATACTTGTGAGCCCTAAAAACTACCCCACATAGCATAATAGTCGCTACGTATGGAATCTCGTCACTTTGTACGCACGTAGCCCCCAAAACAATTACACACATCACAAAGAACACCTATGGGGACAATTCCCTCTTATAAGGTTAGAAAGGAGACTCACCTCGTGTCGAATCTATCCCTCGGACCGAGGATGCGCCCGAAACTCCGAACTCTACACCTGAGGACTCGTAACTAGCCAAACATGGTACAATCATATCAATTCATGCTCAAAGTAGGGAAATTATCCTATTTATTCAATAATTCAACATTCTTGAAGGATTCCCAAAATTCAACCCTGGGCCCGCACGCTCGGGTTCCAAAAATTCTCGAAGGAATCACTCACCCATAGCCTAAGGATCGTTAATATGTGGTTTCTACTTTAATTCATAGCAACAAATGGGAAATTCACCAATTTCCTTAAGAACCCTAAATTACTACCCAATTCTTGATTTTTCAATGATTTAGTAGTTAACTCAAGTTGAAATTCATGTATTAAACTAGTGTTGAAGTGGAATTAACTTACCTTGACAGTAGCTAGGTCGTGGGATATTGTCTCCAAGCTCCCAAGTCTCTAATGGAGGTGTAAAATGAAAATAATGAAGGAAATCCCGAGTTTTAAAGAAAATGCACTGCCTGGCCTACAGGGATTCCGCAAATGTGATCTCGCGCCTGCGAGCTGGGGCTCGCACCTACGGAGTTGGGCGAGTGGGGCTGGGGTCGCACCTGCGGAAGGATGAACGCACCAACGGTTCCGCTCCTGCGAACTTTTGTCTACACCTACGAGAAAGGGGGACCTCAACTGGGGTCGCACCTGCGATGCTTGGGACCGCAGGGGCGGTCCCTCACCTGCGACTGGGCAACCGCACCTGCGGTCACACTAGAACAGGTACACCAGCAGCTATTTTAGCTGGTTTTTAGCCCCGTTTGGTGACCGAGAGGCACCTGGGCCCACCCGAGCCCCCGTCCAAATATACCAACAAGTCCCAAATCATAATACGGACTCGCTCGAGCCTTCGGAACACTCAAAACAATGCTAAAACTCAAAATCACGCCCCAAAACCCTCAAATTCATAACTTAAGAACTTCAAGTTCTTGATTTCTATAACGATGCGCCGGAACGACCTATACTACTCGAATGACTTCAAATTTTGCAGGCAAGTCATAATTGACATAATGGAACTATTCCCGGTCTCGAAATTCTGTTCGGACCTCGATAACATAAAATCACGTTCCAAACCAAATTTCAAACTTAAGGAAATTCTCATTTCTATATTGGGCGTCGAAATGCTCCCGGGTCATCGAAAACCCGTTAAGAACATACAGCCAAGTCCGAAATCATCATACGAAGCTACTGGAGCTGTCAGAACTCGATTCCGAGATCGTTTGCTAAATATGTTGACAGAAGTTAAACTTGGCCAAAAAGGCCAACCTTAAGGAACCAAGTATTCCTATAGCACTCTAAACTCTTCCAAATCCCGAACCACCCGTCCCCGCAAGTCATAAATCACCCGAAGCCGCTATGGGAAGTCTCATTTAGGGGAACGGGGTCCGAATACGCAAAACGGCCGGTCAGGTCATTACAAATTTTGAGATGATGTAAAAATGAAAGTTGTAGCCCTTTCTGTCTAGTTTCTAGAAAAGTAGACGATATAGCATTTGGATTTGTGTACAAATAGATATGGCTGTTACAATACAGGTTGTCAGGAAGATGAAGAAAATATTTGTGTTGCATAGGGCTGACTTTGGCAGCTTATATCTCAAAAGCTATAAAGAATTGAGAGATAACCAAAACATAAAAGTTGTATATCTTGGAGTTTAGTTTTCCGAACATTAAACCATTTGTCATTTGGAGTTTTGTGAAAAACGTTATGACCATTTTACTAGAGGTTGTCTGAGAAGTGTTTGGAATTTTCCTTTCGAGATTTTCGTTCTTCGCGAAGGCGAGGGTAGGCCCGCGAACGCGAAGAAGACTTGCCTGGCAATGTTTAAGTTTGCGAAAAATGGGTTAGGCTCATTTCATATCATTTCCTCCATGGGAGACGACCTAGGGGTGATTTTGGGGCTCCATCTTCATCATCTATGTCAAGGTAAGTGATTCCCACCTATTTCAAGTTAAATACTTGGATTATGTATATATTTTAACATGGAAATTCATGGAAAATTAGTGAAAACTTGGGATTTTTGTAGAAAACCTAGAATTGGGAGTTTTAAATTTTTACCATGAATTCAAGCATGAAAATTAGAGTAAATTATATATTTGAGTTAGTAAGGCCATAGGTAGAGTTTATCTTTAAGAAATTTCGGAATCCGGGTACGTGGGCCCGAGGGCATTTTGGTCAATTCTTCGAGCGGAGTTGGGAATTTATATAATTTGAAGTTTTAACAAGTATTAGAGTATATTTTCATTAGTTTGCCATTATTTGGCTAGTTTCGGAGCGTTGTGCAACGATTTGAGTCATCGGAAGGGCTTGGAAGCCGGTTATCGAATTTCAGAGCGAGGTGAGTCTCTTTTCTAACCTTGTAAGAGGGAATTGTCCCCATAGGTGATCTAAATGCTATGTGTTAATGTTTGTGGGGGGCTACGTACGTACAAAGTGACGAGAGTCCATACGTAGTGGCTATTAATGTTATGTCCGGGTAGTTAGGCCCACATCATGCTTTGTGTTCTTCCTCGTAATGAATTATATGTTATACATTCATGTTATATGTAGCTTTGCTCCCTGAGATTTATGGAAATCTGATAATTTGAAGGAATTGTTTATGGAAAATAATTTAAAAGGAATATTGTGTGTGCATGTGACCACTTCGCAATTTATATTCTGCGAGCGGAGTGTTATTTTCCCCACTCTCATGGGAGCGGGTCGTACGCCATGGCGGATTGAAAGATGCACTTATGGTTCGGGCCGTTCTACCCTCGGCAATGCACAGATATGATTATTTATGGCAAAGATGCACTTATGGTTTGGGCCGTTCGACCCTCGGCAGTGCACATATATGATTATGGTTATGGCTCAAACCGGTTGTCCTTATCCCGTATGCGCTTGTCAATTGTTACCGTTTTCATGGATATTGATTTGGCAGATATTCGGGGGGAAATGAAGTAGCAATTGTTTATTTACTTCCAGTACTTATTTGGATTTCAGTGCCTTTACTATTTGTTGCTTTACTACCTTCATATGCCTACCGCTTTCATCATATTCTGTTAAATATATATTGTTGGACCTTAGTGAGTGTCAAGTTGACCTCTCGTCACTACTTCTTCGAGATTAGACTTGATACTCACTGGGTATATATATTTATTTATGTACTCATGCTACGCTTGTTATTTCTATTGCACAGATACTTTAATAGTAATATGGCTGACTTGGAGACTTAGACAAGCTGCACCATCCGGAGACGACCCGCAGCCGACAAAGTCTTCCTCTACGTATTGTACTTTTCATTTTAAAATTCTTGTCCCATTTGTATCTCGGACAAGCTTTGTAATAACTGTATAAATTCTTAGAAATTGCTCATGTACTTGTGACATCGGGCTCTAGGATGTATTGGGGTTGTATTTTCTTTAAATTGGAAAAATAGACTATTGATTTTACTTAATGGATTTCTATTTAGTTATTATGTATTAAAGTGAAGGTAACGATTTCGAAAATGTTAAAACAGGAGTTTATTTCAACTGATTAATGATTGGCCTGCCTGACGGTGGTGTCCGGCGCCATCACGACCTCATGGATTTAGGTCGTGACACCTTTATCTTGATTGTTTTCTCTTCATAATAGCTAAAAAAGGACCGGCCCAGTATGATATTTACAAAACTGGGCCAGATTATCACTTGGCCCAAATTTAGGCCTTTAGATTAACCAACTTCACAAAACTGGATCAGATTTTAAAGCCCCTTTCTAACAGCCCAGGTATCCATTAAGTCTTAAAAGATTGAAAAATCATATATGCAGTCCTAAAAATCCATTAGACTTCAACATCTAGCCTAAAATCTTGATTTTAGACTAACCAAAATTAGCTGTAAAAGACTTTGAACAATCCTACATATTGTAGTCCAAATGCCTCCTTGACTCTTAAGTTAATCCTAAAAATGACTTAGGAAGACAACCTTTGCAAAAAATGTTTAGACCCGTCCTTGATTAGGTCATTAATACATTTAGAATTTTGAACACATTAAAAATCAAAGTATACGTACGCGTAACTTTGAATAAAAAATACCTTTTCTAGCAACCAAATACTTTTCTCAGAATTGTGTACACGTTTACGTGACACAAATAAACGTTAAAATGAACACTCGTATAGAGGCCTTTAGGAGCGGATTTCGAAACTATTATCGTGAATTCGTACATGTTCGCGTAACGTGATCTCGATATTTTTATAATAAAACAAAAATACGCGTTTGCGCGACTTTGACTATTTCCTTAAATGAATCAAGTGTCGTGAATTATGTACACGTCCGCATGACATGATTTTTGACACGTCCAATTCAAAAGGGTATACGCATACGTAACCATCTTAAAAAAATTCCTTAAAAATAAATAGTTGAGTAATTAAAAGCGCTAAAAATATAAAATGCATCTAGATACTAAATCAGTAATTAAACAATTTAGGCCAAGTATAAATCATTAAGCGACCATGCTGGAACCACGAAATTCGGGAGTTCCTAACACCTTCTCCCGGGTTAACAGAATTCCTTACCCAGTTTTCTGGTTCGCAGACTTTTTAAACGGATTCAAAATTTCCTCGATTTGGGATATTAAAAATAAATTGTGTCCCGAAACACCGTAAATATCCGGGTGGCGACTCTGAAAATTAAATAAATAATCCCAAAATCGATTATGTCACTTAAGTTGGAAAAACTCTCTTATCCCACCCCCATCAGAAAAAAGGAGGTATGACAGCTCTGGAGACTCTGCTGGGGACCGAACCCATAATCTCTAGTTTATGGTTCAAAAATTCGTGCTTTTAATATGATTTTACTTGGTTTGATTAATTGTTGATATTATTTTCTCGTTGTGCCTAATGTGCTAATTTGTCATTTATTTACCGCTTTGATATTTATCTAAATAGTATTTAAACTGCCTTTTTACGCCTCTCTTTTGAGTCTTCTAAAAATTGGTGCACACGTTCGTGTGGCCCGCTTTCTGTTAGAGGTCATACCAAGTAAGAACGAGGATGGATCTGCCACTAGGCCGGATAGACTTTCCTGCTATCGGTATGTCGCTCCCACCTCAGCTCGAGTTGTCCACTCGGGTAAGCTAGGTCTAGACCAAATCCCCGGGTTTAAACCTAGAATCACAAAACCTCATGTCAGATCCCTAGTAGGAACGCTTGTTTGCATCATGTGCATTTTTGACTTAGGGGAGTCAACACAGGGGTTGGGTCCGTCTAGGACAGGTGTACCCGAAAATAAAAAGACCATCATGATACAACTTTACCTGCTATGTGTACATTATTTATTTCGATTTTGTGTGTCGACCGGCTAAAGAAAGAAAATAACAGAAAAACCAAGAGTGAGGGAGGATAAAAAATTTACCAGTTTTGAAAAATATCTCGAAACTCTGTCAAAATTTTCCAAAAAAAAAAGAAGAAGAGAGGAGAAAAGAAATTCAAAATAAGTCATAATGAGCCAACATTATATTTTTCAAGTTGTGTCGAAATTGACCGACCTATGCGGGTCTGATTCTCACCGAATGTGAGATACGTAGGCAAATCTCATCGGTTCTGGCCCCTAATTTTCAAAAATTCAAAAATATTTTCCTTTAATTCCTTCCTGAAAATCCCAAAAAAAAGAAGAATTTTTTTAAAAAGTCCAAAAATATTTTCCTTCCTTTTTAAAGTATTTCATTCAAAAAATAACTAGGTAAAATAATCAATCAAAATCCAAAAATATTTTTCCCTTCTTGAGAAGTATTTTTCCCAAAAATAAAAATAAAAAATAGATCAAAAAACAAAAGAAAAAAAAAGAATTATTTTTCTTGTTTAGAAATCTTCTTTCGCAAATATCATAAAAATTTTGAAAAGTTGAAGTCCAAAAAATATTTTTGCTTTTCTTCAAGAAGTTCGCTTTAGGAAATTATAAAGAAAAATCGGAATAATTGAAATATTTTCTTTGCAGAAGTCTTTCAGAAAAAGAAAAAAATCCAATAAAATCGAAAATAAAATAAATATTTTTCTAACCTTTTTAGAAATCTTTTTCTCAAAAAATGCAAAAAAAAAAATCAAAAATCCAAAAAGATATTCTCTTTCTTCCAAAAATTCTAAGGAAAAAAATATCAGAAACAACAATCCAAAAATATTTCCTTTTTCTTTAGAAGTTTTTCTTTCAAAAATTTAAATAAAAAAGAAACGAAATTTCAAAAGAAAACAACAAATCAAATTCCAAAATATTTTCTTTCTTATTTAGTAGTCTTTCTTTCAAAAATAAAAATCAAAAAATAAACCAAAACAATAACCATAAAATCCAAAAATATATTCTTTCTTCTTAAAAAAAAAAAGATAAAACGAATGGAAATTCAATAAAATACTTTCTTTTGTGAAATTCTCAAAGTACAAAACAAAACAAAAGAATTTTTAGAAGTCTTTCACTAAAAACTTTTGATCAATCAAAATTCAAAAAAAAACATTTAATATATTCTTTCGTTCTTTAGAAATCTTTCTCCTAGAAATTTAAAAAAAAATTGCTTCTTTAGAAGTCTTTCTTTCAAACATTTCAAAAAAAAATCAAAAAAAAGAGCCAAAAATATTTTTTTTCTTCTTTTAAAGCATTTCTATCAAAAATTCAAAAAAAAGAGTTATTTATTTACTCAATTCTTAGTCTTCCCGAACTACGCAAGATCTGATTCATGCGGCGTCATGATACATGGGCAATCCCCATCGGATTCGATCATAGCCATAAACAAATTGAGTGAAAAAATAAATAAGAAAAAGGAAGGAGCGAAAGAAAATTGAGTGAAAAATAAAGAAAACAGCGAAAAACAGCGAAAAAAAAAGTGAAGAAAGAAAAAGAAAAAGAAAGAAAAGAGTGACAGAAATAACAAAGAAAAACAAAGAGCGAAAATAACAAAAAGAGAAATAAAAAGAAATTGAGATATGAAAAATTCAAAAAAAAAAAAAAGAAGAGGGAGAGACAAAAATGGAAAGGGACAATTAAAGGTCGGGATGAAACATGCAACCGTTCAAATACATGGTAGAAGCATTTAAATGTTAGGTGCATTGTATCCCCAATATGCAATTTCCAATATGTTAAATGTCTCAAACTAACCAGGTTGTTGTATGTGCAAATGAGACAGGTCATACTTAGGTGGCTGGTTTTGTTGGTAGTCCGTTTTCCCATCCTTCACAAGATCCAAAGGCAGAGATGGCTTCCGCAAGTAATCTACTAATCACCAGTCATGAGGATAGCCAGACATCGGCTATTCGCAGCCTGAATCAGCAACTGCTGAAGAAAATAGAATGTTGCGTCGTTGCATGTTGGAAATGTGGGACTCTTGGTCTAACGGTAGGGAACCGCCAAGTGTAATCCCTGGTTTTCTTGAGTTGATTCCCAGTTCATATGGGCTTTCCAACATCTTTGTGCCCAACTCACTCTTCCCATGTGGGCACCCTCTGATACCGTCTAATAGCCCCGGAATGTCTTCTGCAGTTCACCCCCAGGCACCGAATTCAATGGCACCGCCAATAATATTCACCGCACCACTAGTCTCTACTACAGCACAGCCAACAATGCCCAGGACATGCTTCGAGCCTTCAGCTTTAACTTTTCAAGGCCCACAATTGCAGCTAAACACGACCCATGTTACCCCAAACTCATACCCTCAGCACCCACAATATGAGTCTCCCATGGTCCAGAAAAGAACAATGAGAAACCCCGAGCAGGAAGAAGTGGCTCAGAAGATGAGAAGCCTAGAGCAAAGCTTAAAAAACATGCAGGGTTTGAGTGGTCAAAAGAGTGTCTCATACTCCGATTTATGCATATTTCCACATGTTCACCTGCCAGTTGGTTTCAAGATGCCAAAGTTTGAAAAAGATGACGTGCACGGAGACCCGATCTCTCACTTGAAACGATATTGTAACGAGCTGAGGGGTGCGGGTGGAAAAAGAGGAGTTGCTAATGGCCTACTTCGGAGAAAGCCTCACCGGAATCGCTTCTGAATGGTATATGGATCAGGAAATTACCTATTGTCATGTGTGGGATGATTTGGCCCGAGACTTTGTCCGCCAATTCCGATTTAATATGGACATTGCTCCTGATAGGAACTCTTTGTCCAATTTGAGAAAGAAAACTGCGGAAAGCTTTCGCGAATATGCTGTCAAATGGCGCGAGCAAGCCGCCCGGGTAAAGCCTCAAATGGACGAAACTGAAATGGTTATGGTCTTCCTACAGGCCCAAGAGGCAGACTACTTCCAGAATATGATGTCTACTACGGGTAGACCGTTCGCTGAAGCTATCAAAATTGGGGAGATGGTAGAAAATGGTTTGAAAACGGGCTGAATATTGAGTCAAGGTGCTTTTAAGGCTGCATCACAGGCCGTTCAGAAGGGGTCAGAGGTTGATGAATAGAAACGAGAGAGAAGAGGGAGCCATGATGGCTTCAAATTCGAAGGGGGCTCGCAGGACATTCAACCAATCATATATGCTTCCTAAGGTCCCACAACATTGTGATCCCTATCAAGATGATGCTACTTATGTCGTGGCAGCGCCTCCATTTGTTGTGATGAACATTCAATCTTACACGCGGCCACAAAAGTATACCCAAAACCGAGCTCCACTGTCACGACCCGAATTTCCAACCTATGGATCGTGATGGCGCCTAACACCACACTTGCTAGGCAAGCCAATGTTAGAAGTCGATTAATTAATTTCCTTAATTATTTACTTAGCATAAATACATAAATTTAAAAATGAACTTAATTAAAATGATTCCCAACAACAATAAAATAAAATAATAGTAGTGACCAATTTAATAAAACGAACCACGAACTAATCATATAAATAACTCTAACACTATCCCAGGGTTTGGTATCACAATTTTTCGCGAACTACTAAAGAATACTACCAATAATGGCTGAAAGAAATAGTGTAACTGTTATGAATATAATAAAACAGTATAAGTAAAAATAGGAGAAGACTCTCAGAATCTGCAAACGCCGGCAGATGTACCTCGTGTCTCCAAATGAATAGGTGGGCGTCCTGAAATCCTCTACTGCTGACTAGTACCTAGATCTGTGCAATAGAGCACAGAGTATAGTATCAGTACAACCGACCTCATGTACTGAGTAAGTGTCGAGCCTAACCTCGACGAAGTAGTGACGAGGCTAAGGAGGGGCATTAACAACATATAACATGTGACAATAATATCTACAACAACACAATAACATAATGTTACACGAACAAGAAAAATATAATTGAGGCAATAAATATGAAACAAGAAAGGAAATATAAACAAATAATTAAATAAATACTGCAACAAATTAGAATAACTCAGCTGCCTTTTCAGGTCTCAACTATAACCATTTCTCAAATAACTTTCAAATCTCAAATCTTTAACTTTAAATGAAAATGATGTCAAAAATATGTAAGGAACAGTAAAATAAATATTTAAGCTTTTCAAAACTTTATTTTCTTTGAAGATCAGTAAAATATAAATGTCCTCCTTATCGCTCCTTGTTGCGGCATGCAACCCGCTTCCACCTGTCCTCCCTTATTGCTCCTCCCTAAAAATATCATCCCTATTACTCCTGTTGTGGCGTGCAACCCGAACCCACCTGTCCACCCTTATCACTCCTTGTTGTGGCGTGCAACCCATTCCCACCAGACATATCATATCAATTTATTCATAAATTTCACAATTCAGGCCAAACCTTTCACAATATTTTTGTCTCAACAATTATAAATAGTAAACTGTATTTTTCTCATAACTTCATCAATATCCTCTCAACCATGAAACCAACAGGAACACCAATATATATATATATATATATATAATGGTTGAGAGGTTTGACATTATTTTTACGAGATATATATATATATATATATATATATATATATATATATATATATATATATATTAAGGCCAAATAGTCATAGAAACAGTAATGAACATATATAACAATTAAGACAATAATCAAATAAGTGGGAAACGGAAAATATGATCATGTTTAACAGACAATTTGGGTGGTGCATAGATACTCGTCACCTCACCTATACACCACGCCCATGCATTTCACATAGCAAAGAAGTGGGGAGTCTATTCCCTCTAATCAAAATTAGACCAAGCACTTACCTCAATTTCGCAAGCCATTCACTGCTCAATTATAGTTTTTCCCCTTGAATTCACCTCAAACACACTCGAATCGTTATATTTCAGCTCGTTGAGAGGGGCTTCTCTAAAAGCCAGCACCATAAAACTTATACAACGTTTCCTTCTCCAATTGCAGCGCATCATTATCAGATTCTAGGTTTCCGCCGCCGACCACCGCAATAGGTCTAGAAATAGGATAACTGAATTAAACTCAATTTCATCACAGCTACAATGTCCTTTCAACGGCAAAAGTCCTTTTTTCGTCAACCGATTTATACTGTTTTTCCTCAAAGCCCTACGACAAAGTCCAGCAGGTACCTTATATATAGCCAAAACCAAAAATTTTACGACCCTACAAGAACAACAACAAGCCACGCACATGATGACGAAGAATCTTGGCTAGATAAAAGAGGTTGTCTTTTGTCTAAGGATAATAATGTGGTGAACGTATAATAATTGGTCTTGTCATATCATGCACTAAAATTGAAGAAGACAAAAGAAGAGATTTTAATTTTCTCAAATTTTTTGTAACACTTTTTGAGTTTTAACGAATTGAGATGATTTCCAAAGGCAGAGGTTTCGGAGGGGGAAAGAAATTTATTTGGATCTAAGGGAAATATGCCCCCTCTCCGAAATGGTTGTAGATTTTTTTGGACTAAAGAGATAGAATTATAATGAATTACTTTTTTTTTGGAGTTTGGTGAATTTTGGGTTATAAAAATGTTTGTGGGTGCTTATCTGTTTTGATATATGTTTTTCTTTGGTTTTGATTGATCCAAGAAAATATACATTAATGGTTAAGAGAAAAAGAAGGATTGACCTATCCGAAACTCACTCGAGCCTCGAGGCTCTAAACCAAATATACACGCAAGTCTAAAAATATCATACGGACTTACTCGTGCGATCAAATCATGAAAATAACATGTAAAACTAAGAATTAAACCTCAAAACTAATCATTTTTCTCAAGAACACTTCAATTTTATTATTTCTCAACCGGACGTCCGAATCACGTCAAATAAACTCCTTCTTTCACCAAATTTCACAGTTAGCACATAAATACTATAACAAACTTGTACCGGGCTCCGAACCAAAATACGGACTCGATACCAATGGTTTCAAACATTAATTTTTTTCTTTATTTCATAAATATTTCAGGAAAATAATTTCTTTAATAAATTGATTTCTAAGGCTTGGGACCTCGGAATTCATTTTCGGGCATACGCCCAAGTCCCATATTTTACTGCGGACCTCTCGGGATCGTCGGAATACGGATTCGGGTCCGTTTACTCAAAATGTTGACCAAAGTCAACTATAATGCAATTTTAACTTTAGAAATTACTATTTCTCATATTTTCACATAAAAGCTTTCTGATTTTACGTCCGGACTGCGCACGCAAATCGAGGTATTTAAAATTAGTCTTTTTGTCGCTAATAAGCCTAGAATTATGTGTAAATTCTTAAAATGACCCTTTGGGTCATCACAATCTCCACCTCTAAAACAAACGTTCGTCCTCGAACGGACATAGAAGATTACCTGAATTAGCGAACAACTGTGGATATTTACTCAGCATGTCCGACTCGGACTCCCAAGTAGCTGCTTCAACGAGCTGACTTTTCTACTACACTCGAACTGAAGGATGATTCTTAGACCTCAACTGACGAACCTGACGGTCTAAAATAGCCACCGGCTCCTCCTCATTAGTCAGGTCTTTGTCCAGTTGGACAGAGCTGAAATCTAACACGTGGGACGGGCTACCATGATATTTCTGGAGCATAGACACATGGAATACCGGATGAACGGAGGATAACCCAAGAGGCAATGCAAGTATGTAAGCTACCTCCCCCACCTTATCAAGAACTAAACTTACCCTTCTTCCCAAATCTCATAACACCCTTCATGGGCGACACACAAAGAAATACTCTCTCTCCAACCATGAATGCCACATCACGGACCTTTTGATCGGCATAACTCTTTTGCCTAGACTGAGTTGCACGAAGTCTCTCCTGAATAACCTTGATCTTATCCAAGGCCTCCTGAACTAAGTCTGTACCCCGCAACCGAGCCTCTCCCGGCTCAAACCATCCCACTGGCGAACTGCACCGTCTACCGTATAACGCCTCATAAGGAGCCATCTGAATGCTCGACTGATAGCTATTATTATAAGAAAACTCTGCTAACGGCAAGAACTGATCCCATGAATCTCCAGAGTCAATAACACAAGCGCGGAGCATGTCCTCCAATATCTGAATGGTACGCTCGGATTGCCCTTCCGTCTGAAGGTGAAATGTTGTACTCAACTCCACTCGGGTACCTAACTCACACTGAACTGCCCTCAAAAAGTGCGAAGTAAACTGCGTACCTCGATCAAATGATAGACACGGGCACACCATGAAGGCGAACAATCTCCCAAATATACAACTCGGCCAACCGCTCTGAAGTATAAGTACTAGCCACAGGAATGAAGTATGCTGACTTAGTCAGCCTATCCACAATGACCCAAACCGCATCGAATTTCCTCTGACTCCGTGGGATCCCAACAACGAAGTCCATAGTGATACACCCCCACTTCCACTCAGGAATATCTATCTGCTTAAGCAATCCACCAGGTCTCTGATGCTCATACTTTACCTATTGACAACTTAAACAATGAGCCACATACGCCACGATGTTCGTTTTCATCTTTCTGCACCAATAGTGTTGTTTCAAATCTTGGTACATTTTTGTTTCACCTGGGTGAATAGAATGCTTGGAACTGTGAGCCTCCTCAAGGATCAATTCACAGAGGCCGCCAACATTAGGCACACACAACCTACCCTGCATCCTCAAAACGCCATCATCTCCAACTGTAACCTGCTTGGCATCACCGTGCCGAACCGAGTCCCTAAGGACCGCCAAATGTGGGTCATCATCCTGCCGCCCTCAGATACGATCAATTAGGAAAGACGGAGCGATAATACAAGCTAGGACACTGATGGGCGAAATATCCAACCTCACAAACTGATTAGCCAAGGTCTGAATGTCGGAAGCCAACGGTCTCTTTCCAACTGGAATATACACATGACTGCCCATACTTACCGCTTTTCTACTCAATGCATCGGCCACCCCATTGGCATTCCCCAAGTGATACAATATAGTGACATCATAATCTTTTAACAACTCTAACCACCTCCGCTGCCTCAAATTTAGATCTTTCTGCTGGAATAAGTACTGGAGGCTGCGATGGTCAGTAAAAACCTCACACGGTACACCAAAAAGATAATGCCTCCAAATTTTCCATGCGTGAACAATGGTTGCCGACTCTATGTCATGGACAGGGTAATTCTTCTTATGAACCTTCAACTGACAAGACGCATATGCAATCACCTTGCCATCATTCATTAATATTGCACCTAATCCAATACGAGATGCACCACAATACACCGAGCACAATCCTGAACCCGTGGGCGACACCAACACTGGCGCCGTAGACAAAGCAATCTTGAGCTTTGAAAGTTCAATCCATACTCGTCCGAGTGTTTGAATGAAATACCATTTTGGTTCAGTATGATCTTAGTAGTTGTTCATAATCAATTACAGAATCACCAAATAACTTCACGTAACAATAATCTCTTTTAAAACCTTCACAATATTGATAACGGGATACGATGCTTGAAGACCTCGTAATTGTATACCCGAACTCACGTGTCTCATTTAACGCCACATGGGCGGGCATCTACCTTGTAGGTTAAGGCTTAATAATAATAGCACGAATTTGGCAAATTACGCACAGATAGTTAATTAATTAATTAATTCATATTATTTGTTGATTCATTTATTATTACTATTATTATTATTATTTTATACATAAATTTTTGAGTAAGTCTAACAGGCATGACTCACTACCAGTTCTATAGTAAAATTTTAATTCATAAGGGAGAACTTAAACACAAGAATTTTCATCACAAGGATCTCATCCTTAAATAACTTCCACCGTGGCTGGTAGCCCGGTTTAAATATACCAAATCATATTAAAACGCGAGGATCTCTTCCTCAATTCTGAATCACAAGTAATATGCATATCGTGCCAACCGAAACATTTCCTTTCCTTCTTTTAAATATTTTCCGCCAAACAAAATTACAACACGTAATGATAGACACAGTTATCCCCATAGAACTTCTCAATACAAGTATTCCCATAATTAAATTTTTTTGAGTTACGAATCTCACCCGAGAGTGGAGCACATTAGAAGAATTTTATTAGATACGCATAACCGTATCAAGTTCAGGAAATCATTTAGAGATTTTTCTTGTAATGGCACCATTTAATGTAACGACCTCATCCACACCTTAAAAAATATATCAACAGGCTGGGTCTCCACCTCTAGGAATCTAACCTCCACTTTCGACATTCCGAATCTTTTTTCCCTAGATGTTCATGTAAGTTGAGTTATAACTGCAATGGGGCACGTAGCCTGAGTGTTCTGATGAAATATGACTCTCCCAAGTCTAGGACAATTTCTACCACTAGCTGAAACAAAGTATCAACTTGCCCTGAGTCGCAGAAAAATTTTACAATCATAATTGAGTCATTTAATGAGTCTATGTACTTGCTCTCTGGTTATATGAACCAACGTAGGAGTATGACGGGCTAACTTATCGAACTTGATGGCGTATTTTGACACCATCATATGACCTGACGGAACAGTTCAAACCTTATGCGCCACGCAAAATGGGAAGTTCGAGAAACAAACTTTTTCAAAAGCATTTATGAGAACTGAGTCAAGTAATTGAGGTTGCATTGGCTTATCATCCTCTTCGTAGGCTTGCCACAAACACCGGCGGCCAATTTCTTCTTTTACCATGTGGACTCAACAGTGCTGAGCTACCCCCTTTATTCATATACTTTTCATTATTACTTTGGGGTAACTCTCATCTATATTGACACACAATGTTCACAAAAGTAGAGATATATACCGATAAATCTTGGCACGAACCATGTAGTCTAGAAGCTTGCTAATCATTGTACTCCCTCTGAAGCACCCCAAAATCCACAACCGTGACTTCCGCGCTAAGTAGACCTTCTGTGGATTTAAAGTTGTTTGAATAACTCCTTTGGTACTAAGGTATATGGTTATTCAGGAGTTAGACATATTGCAAGTCACAACTTTATCTCTTGCAAAATCTCAGTTGTCCCCACAATCTATTCCTTGATAGTGGACTTCCCTACTTGGCACGAAGTCATAGGTCACAATGCCTGATAATAAAAAAATATTAAACTTAACAGCTCATATAAATCAACCCCGGTGCTTTAAACTATTCTCTTGTTATGCAATACTGGAGTAGCTATAAATCCTTCTGGGATATGGACTAGTCCAACCTGTACTGACTGAACTAGAACCTCCGCGTCTAGATCCATTTGAGATTGTAAAATAGGTGCTGATGTTCGAGCTTTAGACTGAGTTCTGCTTCTGTCTCTTCCCTTGATCATAGATATCATTGGGGTTTCATCTCTTGTCCGGTCATAGACGCTTTGCGTGTTGTGAGATTTGTGAGAGGACAAGAGTAGGCAATTTCAATCATCAATAGTAGAATAAATTTGCACGATGGAGTAGAATAGAAGTGAAAGTGTTCCTAACTTCATAGCCTCTGAGAGATAAGTACAGACGTCTTCGTACCAATCCTTCAGACTCTACCAAGTTTGTTCGTGAATTGTGAGACCTAAGCAGCCTAGTTCTCTGATACCAACTTGTCACGACCCGAATTCCCAACCTATGGATCGTGATGGCGCCTAACACCACACTTTCTAGGCAAGCCAATGTTAGAAGTCGATTAATTAATTTCCTTAATTATTTACTTAAGCATAAATACATAAATTTAAAAATGAACTTAATTAAAATGATTCCCAACAACAATAGAATAAAATAATAGTAGTGACCAATTTAATAAAATGGATCACGAACTAATCATATAAATAACTCTAAGACTACCCCAGGGTCTGGTGTCACAATCCACGAACTACTAAAGAATACTATAAATAATGGCTGAAAGAAATAGTGTAACTGTTCTGAATATAATAAAATAGTATAAGTAAAAATAGGAGAAGACTCTCAGAATCTGCGAACGCCGGCAGATGTACCTCGTATCTCCAAATGAATAGGTGGGCATCCTGAAATCCTAAACTGCTGACTAGTACCTGGATCTGTGCAAAAGAGCACAAAGTGTAGTATCAGTACAACCGACCCCATGTACTGAGTAAGTGACGAGCCTAACCTCGACGAAGTAATGACGAGGCTAAAGCGGGTCATTAACAACATATAACATGTGACAATAATATCTACAACAACACAATAACACAATGCTACACGAACAATAAAAATATAACTGAGGCAATAAATATAAAACAAAAAAAGGAAATCTAAACAAATAATTAAATAAATGCTGCGTGAAATTAGAATAACTCAGTTGCCTTTTCAGGTCTCAGCTATAACCATTTCTCAAATAAACAAATCTCAAATCTTTAACTTTAAATGAAAATGATGTCAAAAATATGTAAGGAACAGTAAAAAAAAATATTTAAGCTTTTCAAAACTTTATTTTCTTTGAAGATCAGTAAAATATAAATGTCCTCCCTTATCGCTCCTTGTTGCGGCGTGCAAACCGCTCCTACATGTCCTCCCTTATTGCTCCTCCCTAAAAATATCAATTTTATTACTCCTGTTTCAGCGTGCAACCCGATCCCACTTGTCCACCCTTATCACTCCTTGTTGCGGCGTGCAACCCGCTCCCACCCTAATATGATGAACAATCCCCTGCATACTCACACTGAGCCAACAGTCGGAATGATTTGTGAAGATGAAGAATTTGATCTGGCACTGAAGGCTATTGCAGCCATTGCGGAGACAAAAGAAAAGTCGAAAAACGATCGCCAAGCTTGAAAGTACCCCTTATCAGATGGGAGTCTCGATAGCTAGTTTTTCTATCTTTTCTGCGTCCAGATAATCTCAGGGTGTGATTTGGATATTTTACTTTATTTTCTTGCTTTCCGATGTAAACCCTTCTATCTTTAAACTTCAAAAAAAATCAAATGGAATTAATATTTCATTTTTCAAGAATGTCTCTTTTCTTAATCTTGTCTCTTTTCTTACTCTACTTTCAGTTCTGTTTAAATGTAGATTTCAATAACATGACATGCTTGTGGAATTTATGCCCAGATACTAAAACGTTGTCAGACTTCGAAATAATGAATCAAGAATTAGAATGCAAATGAAGTTGGGTTAAGGAAATAAAATAATGAATCGGAACAGCCAAAGGAAAATTGGTTCAAATTGATAAGGTCCATACAATACTACAAGAGTACTGCCAAAAGAGTGTGTTTGTACTTGGGATACATCAAAGAAAATGTCCCTGAAACAACTGTCAACGCAGGTGCAGTCAAAAGATCCTAAAACGTTGCCATACTTCGAAATAATGAATCAAGAATCAGACTGCAAATGAAGTTAGATCGAGGAAATTAAACAATGAATCGGAACAGCCAAAGGAAAATTGGTTCAGATTGGAAAGATCCATGCATTGCAACAAGAGTACTGCCAAAAGAGTTCGTTGTACTTGGGGCTCGAAGAAAATGTCCCTGAAAAAACTGTCAATGCGGGTGCAGTCAAAAGGTATTATGTTTGATCCTCCATATATTTTCAAATGTTCTCCGGTTGGGATGACGAAGGCTTTCATTCTTGCTACCCAAACACCATTAACCCTTTTGCAAACACTTTGATCCGGTTACTCTTCTTTGATTACCCTCTTTGGAACCCGAAAGTGTTATTGGAAAAAAAAAAGGAGAGAAAAAAAACAACAAAAAGAGAAAAAAAGAAAGAAAGAAAATCAAATTAAAAAATAAAAAAGAAAAGAAAATGAGAACAAGGAAAGAAAATGAAAGAGAAAACAAAACAAAACAGAGGAAAAACAAAACAAAAATCAAAAACAAAAACAAAAGTTCCCTAAACTACGTTCGACTTGATTCCGAAAGGATACGTAGGCAGCCTCACCCTGGGGTTCAGTCACACCAAAATAAAATTCCATATTTCCCCCAAAGTTTAAGCTGGGGCAGATGCTATAATAGTTCGGCGATGATTTCACTTGGAAGTTTCCAAAGTTGTAATTGAATTCACATTCTTGTTACCCCAAATCCTGTTCAAGTCCTTCCGATCAATCGGTAAATATGTCCAAGATTGGAGGATACAGTTATTTGGATCTGACGCAAGCAAATGACTGAAATAAAATGAGAGAGTCTCATCATTGAAAATCCACACTGGCACCATGAGGCGATGGTAAGCAGAGAAATTGAAAACTAGAGAGTCTTGTTAGTAAAAACTCGCAAAGAGCACTACAAGGCGATGGTGAGAAGATAAATGAGAGAGGTTAGTTGGTGAAAACCCGCAAAGGGCACCACTGATCGAAAAAAGATAATGGGTCACTGACATGAGCACGGTCCAGGGCAAGGTTTCTCAAGCTCGAGGTAATAGTTGTGATGAATTTCTGAGAGTTAAAGGGTTTGCATATATCGGGCATCCAGTACAAGAGACATGTCATGTTCATTGGAGGCCGCATACACTCCAGATAAGCCTTTATTTTCCTTCCCTGAAAAGGATATTTCTTGTCTGAAGTCATTTTTCCTTGTTCTTTTGTTTATTTTCTTTCAATCCCCTTTCGATCTAACTCTGTTCCTAAAGTAAGACAAAGAAATAATGGCAAAACTAATTTACAGGACTCTCATTTGACACGGGCTAATATGCAAAAGGCACCCAGCCTCGTCAGGGGCATCAAGTCGATCCCGACTGGCCATAGGGGCCGATGCTTCAAATTCAAAACTCTTGAAAGGAGAAAACCAAATTAAAGTGCCCATGAAGGAAAATGAAGGTAAAAAGTTTAAGTTCTATGCAGCTAACCGCCTCGGCAAGGTTTTGAAAAACCAAGATCCTCAAATACTCTAAAATCAGAACTGGAAGAAAAGCTAAAAATGGAAGGCCAATAAAGGCGAAATGAAATTGGAAAGTTCAAGTCCCACGAGGCTAGCCATTACGGCAAAGTTCGAGGAGCTAAAATCTCACCAATGCTCCGAAAGTCCAAAGGAAAAACAAGTCAAAAGTGAAAGACTTACAAAGGAAAAATAAAGTAAAAATGTTGGGTCCCACACGACCGATCGCCATGGCAAAGGATGAAAAAGCCAAAGTTCTGGGTTTATAGAGGAAACTAATCCCCAGCAAGCAAGCAAGAGGTTGAGATCTTTGTCAAAAGGGCAAGTCGAGATCAAGCAAGTTGAAATAGTCAGGGCCGCAAAACCAACCACCGTTTCAAACTAACAATTGTTCTTTGTTTGTAGGAAACAGGTGTAACTTGAAAGTAACCTCGCAAGAAGCAGGCGCCACCAAAAGAAACTGCATAAGGGCTAGAAGCGCTTTGCAGCGACAACTCCAAAAAGGAAAGTTTCCTCTAAAATTCTTTCCCGCAATTACTCATTCTCTGATAATAAATGAAAATAAAAAGAAGAAATGATGTCGAAAATGATTCAAACCCAAAGTAGTATAGGGCCTTCAATCCCTAGATACACCTTTTCCAACTTCGGATCCCACTCCTTAGTTGATGCCGGCATAACCCGATGATCTTTTTCCAACTCAGGATATTCCATTCCTTAGTTGATGTCAACATAGGGTCCCACTCCCTAGTTGATGCCAGCATAACCCGATGATTTTTCCAACTTAGGATCCCACTCCTTAGTTGATGCCGGCATAACCCGATGATTTTTCCAACTTAGGATCCCACTCCTTAGTTGATGTCGGCATAACCCGATGATCTTTTCCCAACTTAGGATATTCCATTCCTTAGTTGATGCCAACATAGGGTCCCACTCCCTAGTTGATGCCGGCATAACCCGATGATTTTCCAACTTAGGATCCCACTCCTTAGTTGATGCCGGCATAACCCGATAATCTTTTCCAACCTTAGGATATTCCATTCCTTAGTTGATGCCAACATAGGGTCCCACTCCCTAGTTGATGCCGGCATAACCCGATAATCTTTTCCAACCTTAGGATATTCCATTCCTTAGTTGATGCCAACATAGGGTCCCACTCCCTAGTTGATGCCGGCATAACCCGATAATTTTTCCAACTCAGGATCCCACTCCTAAGTTGATACCGGCATAACCCGATGATCGTTTCCCAACTTAGGATATTCCATTCCTTAGTTGATTCCAACTTAGGATCCCAATCCCTAGTTGATGCCGGCATAACCCAATGATTCTTCCAACGTAGGGTCCCACTCCCTGGCAGACACCAACATAACCTGGTGATCTCTTTTCCTGGCAACAGCATAACCTGTTGGCCTTTCCCAGACACCAGCATAACCTAGTGATCTTTTCTTGACAACAGCACAACGTGTTGATCTTCTCCAGACACCAGCATAACCTAGTGATCTCTTTTCCTAGCAACAGCATAACCTGTTGACCTTTTCCAAACACCAGCATAACCTGGTGATCTTTTCTTGATAACAGCATAACCTGTTGGTCTTCTCTAGACACCAGCACAACCTGGTGATCTCTTTCCTTGGAAACAGCATAACCTGTTGGCCTTTCCTAGACACCAGCATAACCTGGTGATCTTTTCTTGACAACAGCACAACTTGTTGATATTCTCCAGACACCAGAATAACCTGGTGATCTCTTTACCTGACAACAGCATAACCTGTTGGCCTTTCCCGACACCAGCATAACCTGGTGATCTTTTCTTGACAACAGCATAACCTGTTGATCTTATCCAAACACCAGCATAACCTGGTGATCTCTTTGCCTGGAAACACCATAACCTGTTGGCCTTTTCCACACACCAGCATAACCTGGTGATCTTTTCTTAACAACAACATAACATGTTGATCTTTTCCCAATGCCAGCATAACCTGGTAATTTTTTCTTAGCAACAGCATAATCTCTTGATCCTTCCCAGACGCTGGTATAACCTGGTGATCTTTTCCTGTCAACAGCATAACCTGTTGATCTTCTCCTGATGTTGGCATAACCTGGCAACCTTTTCTGACGACGGCATAACCTGTCAATATTATCAACATAGGGTCTCCAATCCCTAGTTGATTTGACTTTTAGGCATAGGGTATCCACCCCCTAGTCTACATTCACTCCGGGTACACCTTTCCCGACTTTTCATCGCTATCAATAATAAATTAGCAGAGATTTCATTACAATAACTCACGAAATTTTTCTAGTGAAAACTGGGGCAGAAAATTTTGTTCGTTTGTTCTTGATTTTGCGCAGATTAAACTTTAGGGAAATGAATTCGAGACGAACGAAAGAAGAAGTTTCAATCCAGAATAAAAGAGAGAAAGAGAAGGTTGAACCCAAAAGTGCAGAAGTGGGGAAGACGTGGACTACTCAGGACGAGATTAAAGTCATCGGTTCTGTATATCCTGCCTTGATCCGGAGGACGAGAAGATGAAACCAGCATCTACAGCTAACAAGCATCAAGATTCAGGTTAGAGTCAGGGAAAAGACTAGCCAAGACTCAAGACCAAGCCTTAGACTCTACTGATAAGAATCTTGTAACTCGTAGCCGATAGGCTTAGTTAATTTTTTTCGTTTTGTTACTTTGGTGCAATAAGGTGCTCGTCAACAATAACAGCATCAACAACTCAAGTGAAATCATAGTTACCCGATAGTCCCAACTACCAAAAGTTCCAGAACTACATTGATATGGTTCCTTTATAGCCATGGATATGTAGGCAACCTTTGAAGCATGGTTCGGTCAAACTTTTCAAAAGAGCTTCAGATGGAGTATTTGAATGGGTAAAAGTTGTTCATAAATGCTCACTTTGTCTTTGCCCGAAAACTCTGTCCGAGCAAAGAGGGGCAACTGTGAGCATGTAATTTTTCACCTACTAAATACTCCTACAAAATTTGATAAATAAATTAATTTTATGGATTTTTGTTGAATTTCAGTATCTATTTGTGAATTATTCGCATTGCATGGTCATAATTCATCTATTTAAATTTATAAAAAATGATAAATGATATCAAAAATATTTTTAAATTGCATAATTAGGTTTTGGTTAAATTTAATATTTAGTTGTCTAATTCAATCATTTTATTGGGAAAAATTATGAAATTTATTCTTCAAATAGATATGAGTGTTAATTAATAGTTTCACTTTTAATTAATTCATTAATTAAGTTATAATTTGATGAAATTAGGTTAAAACTAATTATGATTAATTAGATTTGCTTAAATGAATTTAATTAGTTAGCTTAAGTGTCCAAAGACTAAAATCGGATTAGGTCATTTCCCCAAGCCTAATTTTCCCCCTCCTAATACCCAGTACACCCCAGCCCAAACGGCCGACCCGTCCAAACCCTTCACTGACCTAAATGACCCCATTTAACCTTCCCCCCATCCCAGTCGTTGGATCCATTTGATCCAACGGCTCACAACAAGGATCCAACGGCTCACAAATCCCCAATCCCTAACTATATATATGTCCTAACCATACCCATCCCCCTCGAAACTCACTACCCTAACCCCCCTCGTCTCCCCGTCTCTCTCTTCACCCTAATTCCTTCCGCCGTCCACCACCATCCTCCACCGCCTGGAAATCACCTACCAGCGGCAGAGAAACTCCAAAACACCAAAAAATTTCACCAGGAAGCCTACTCACCACCCTCAACCCCATTCTAGCCGTAATTTCTCCAAAAAAACCCACACGACAAATTTCAGATCTAGAAATTCAAAACCCTAAAATTTTACCACTTCCGAGTTAGAGAGAATTTAATACTCAAACTCATATGAGTCAATATCTTTCGACAAAATCTATTGGTTCATGTGAGTTTGGCCCGTTTCCAAACCCCGCCGGAGTCCAGCGAAAGTCCGGCGAGCCGTCAGAATCCGACCAAAGCCAAACCAATTGGTATCCCTTATCCTCTTATCTCTTTAGTCACTTATTATCTATTTAAGTTCTAATTTTAGCTTCCCTGATTTCACTGATTTTTAGGAGTTTAATTAGTCTGTTTCGAGTTTAGTTGCTTCTATCCGTAGTTTAATCGTAGTTAGGGCTCTAGATTTTCCTGAATATTAGTTGTTAATGCTAGTTTACTGTTAATTGTTGATTAGTTTAAGGTTTCCTTATTTTCCTGGATTTTTGTTTAACTCTGAACTGATAATCCTTGCATGCTTGTTTTCTCTTTAGTCTGCTCCTTGTCAACCCAATTTGATGGTTTTAAGATAATGAATTTAGTACTGAAATTAGTTGTTTAATTATAGTCTCTTAATCTACTGTTAATTACTAATTAATTCGGGTTTCATGATCTTTCTTAAACATTTTTGAATTCTGAGGTGATAAATTAGCCTATGTCAAATATATATAGTCAAAATCAGTATTCAATTTATTGTTTTAGTTTAGATTAGATGCCCATTTCCGATTGTATTTGCTCCATTGTCTTCCTAACTTCGTAGCTCGTAACCCTTCATAATTAGTAATCATATGTATTGCCTAAATAATACATTCCAAGTTATTAGTAATTATGGCTAATTTTAAAATTTATTATGACTCTGTCAACTAGTAGAATGTTAGACTAAAACCTGACTCCTAACTTAGATACTAAGTCTAATTAACAAACTAATTACACATAATAGGATCTTTACAATTAGTTTAACCTAAAACCCTAAAGGTAATTCAGCTAGGATCAATGGTTAGTTTAAAACTCAACGTCATTAGTGGTTAGCTATTAAGTTAATCACTCAAATAGGTCAAAATTAGTCAACTCAATAAGTGACTTAATCTTTAACACTAAAGGGGTAATTTTAAAGGGTATTGAAGGGTAGTTTAGCTACTTCAACTAGAGAATCTTGGGTTGTAACAGCTCAAGAAGCTTCTAGAATAGGGATAAACATCAAAATAAAATCAGAAAAGTATTAAATCAGATTTTTAGGTGAAAACAGTAATTTTTCAACGGTAAAAAGGGCTGTAAATAGGGGAACCTTCTAGAAAATGGTACACATGTCCTAGCTGTTACAAAATGCTTGAAATATGATAAGAATGGACAGTTGTATCTGTACTAATTTTAGAACTAAGAGATAAGTAATATTCATAAATGATTCCTTCCTTAGGCTGCCTATATATAGGCTACATTACACTCTGAAAATCAACAATTATCCATAGAGAAAAATAGAGATTTCCACAAGAAAAACACAGAAAAAATACAGATTTTAGACACAAATTTTTACACACAAGAATTACACAGATTCAGTCTGAAATACACACACATACACTCATTAGAAAATATTGTTCTGAAAATACATTCACTACTCTAAAAAATTGAAAAATACCAAAAATGGATGCAAAAACCTCATGAAAACTGGTTCTTGTTTAGTTTTGGTTTTTTTTGAAAAAGTGGTTTTAGCTGCTGATTTTTCTGAGAAAATGTTCATCTGGGTTGTAACTTTCTGAGTTAAAACATTGATCTTATTGTGCTGATTTTCCTGGGTTTCTCCTTTGGCTTGTTGTTGTTGGTCCTTGTTGATGTGTTAAGCTCCCATTTCTCTAGTTTTTTTACCTTTATTTGGTCATATTCTTTGCTGATTTTTCTCTGTAAAAGGTATGTAACAGCTTTTACCTTAACTGAAATTCTTGGGCTCAAAAGTATGTGTTTGTTTGGTGTTGACATCTGTTTTGTGTTGTCTGATTTTTCTTGTTAGTTTTAAAGTCATGAACATGTAAAATTTATGCTAATTAGTGTCCATGAATCAGGGGTTAGTGGTTGTCCTGAGTTTTGGCCATATTTGTTATAAAGTCTGAATTTCCTTTACAATTTCTGTTCAGTTTGTTGTGTCTGTCCATATGTGCTCATGAGATTATCATGGGAGTTTTATGTTTGAATAACATTTAAGGAATTGAATCTGACTCTTCAATGGTCAGATTCACTCCATAATAATGCACAAATTTTATTTTGGTTGTTAGGAAATCAGGAGTGAGGCTGCAGATCGTTGATTAATCGTTAAGGCTATAAGTAATTCCAAACTGGTCCAAGCTGCAATAGCAATTGTAACGACCCAACCGATCATTTTGCGTATTAGGACCCCGTTCTCCTAAATGAGACTTCCTATAGCGTCTTCGTGTGAGTTATGACTTGCGGGTACGGTAGTTCGGGACTTGGAAGTGTTTAGAGTGCTATAGGAACACTTGGTTCCTTAAGGTTGGCTTTTTTGGCCAAGTTTGACTTCGGTCAACATTTTGAGAAAACGACCTCGAAATCGAGTTCTGACAGCTTCAGTAGCTTCATATGATGATTTCGGACTTGGGCATATGTTCGGAACGGATTTTCAATGACCTGGGAGCATTTCGGCGCCTAATATAGAAATAAGGATTTTCTTAAGTTTGAAATTTGGTTGGAACGTGATTTTATGTTATCGAGGTCCGAACGGAATTCTGAGACTGGAAATAGTTCCTTTATGTCAATTATGACTTTCCTGCAAAATTTGGTGTCATTCCGAGTAGTATAAGTCGGTCCGGCGCATCGTTATAGGAATCAAGAACTTGAAGTTCTTAAGTTATGAATTTAAGGGTTTTGGGGTGTGATTTTGAGTTTTGAGTGTTCCGAAGTCTCGAACGAGTTCGTATTACGATTTGGGACTTGTTGGTATATTTGGACGGGGGCTCGGGGGGGCCCAGGTGCCTCCCGGACACCACACGAGGCCAAAAACAGCTAAAATAGCTGCTAGTGCAACTATTTCTGGTGTGACCGCAGATGTGGTTGCCCAGTCGCAGGCGCGGGACCGCTCCTGTGGTCCCAGCCTTGCAGGTGCGAAAACCCCTGAGGTCCCCCTTTCTTGCAGGTGCGGACCAAATTCCGCAGGTGCGGTCTCCTCTCTGCTGGTGCGGGCCCAGCCCTTCCCGTCCAGTTCCGTAGGTGCGAGATCACTATAGGCCAGGCAGTGTGTTCTTTTAAATACAAATCCACCATTTGAGAGTTTGGGAGCTTGAGAAGAGACACCACGATCTAGCTACTAAAGAGGTAAGTTAATTCCTCCCTATTACTAGTTTAATGCATGATCTTCTAGCTAAATTAATTACTAAATCATTGAAAAATCAAAAATTGGGTAGTAACTTAGAAATCTTGAGGAAAATGGTGAATTGCTCAAATATTGCTATGAATTCAAGTAAAAATCGCATATTAACGATCCTTAGGCTATGGGTGAGTGATTCCTTTGAGAATTTTCGGAATTCGAGCGTGTGGGCCCGGGTTTGAATTTTGGGAATTCTTCAAGAATGTTGAAATTACTAAATAAATAGGATAAATTCCCTACTTTGAGCATGAATTGATATCATTGTAGCATATTTGGCTAGTTGCGAGCTCTCGGGTGTATAGTTCAGAGTTTCGGGCGCATCCTTGGTCTGAGGGGTAGATTCGACACGAGGTGAGTCTCCTATATAACCTTGTAAGAGGGAATTGTCCCCATAGGTGTTCTATATGCTGTGTGTAACTGTTTTGGGGGCTACGTGCGTACAAAGTGACAAGAGTCTGTATGTAGCGACTATCATTCCATGTCGGGTAGTGTTAGGGATCACAAGCATGCTTTATGTGCCTTATCTGTATCTTTAGGCGTACTTTGATGTTGTTATTTGTCTTTGAATTAGCATGAAATTGGTGGAAAGTTGTCTCTGAATATCTAGTGACTTGATCCTTCTTACAAGTATAGCCTCTACTGAGCTTATTGATAAATTCGATATATATATATATATATATGTATATATATATATATATATATGTATATATATATATGTATATATATATATGTATATATAAGAGTCAGCACTCGAGTCGCAGGTATGATTCGCGATCGAGGGAAGCTTTATGATTAATCGGTATAAGAGTCAGCACTCGAGTCGCAGATATGATTCACGATCAAGGGAAGCTTTATAGTAATTCAGTATAATGTGTAAGCACCCGAATCGCAGGTATGATTCGCGAGCGGGGAAGCTTTACGACTATTCAGTGATTAGATATTCCTTCGACTCCGGCCGGTTGTCTTATTCCTGTGTGCGCATGATTATTTGGTACTATTTCATGGATATTGGCTTGACAAATAATTGAGGAAAGGAAAGAGGATATTGTTATTTACTTCCAGCTTTTACTTGAATTTTCTGTGCTTTATACATACTTGCTGTTTTACATGCTCCACATGTCTACTGTCTTCATTACATCCTGTTATATTATACTGTTGGACCTTAGTGAGTGTCAAGTCGACCTCTCGTCACTACCTCTTCGAGATTAGACGGGATACTCATTGGGTACATATTTATTTATGTACTCATGTTGTACTTCTATACTAAATTGTACAGGTTCTGAGGTTGGTGCATCTGGTTATCAACCGGAGTTAGATATTGACGGTAGCGGACCTGACTTCACGGTGAGCTGCCTCTTCTGACGATCCCCAGCAGCACCATGGAGTTTCCTTTACTTTTGTTTCCCGTCTATTTATTTCAGACAGTGGGATTGTATATTCTGTCTTTTGTTTATCCTGTTAATATGCCCATGACACTCGTGACACTAGTTCCTAGCACACACGTAGTAGTTATTTTGGGATTCAGGATTGTATGTATATATATTTGTATATTGACTCACGTCTCCTTATGGCTATTTTGGATTTAAAACTAGATTAATCTCTTTCGATATCATATTTTAACTTGTTAATTCGGTATATGGTGGAATATTTGATCTAAATAAGGAAGAACACTTAGTGAAATTTGTGTTGGCTTGGCTGACCCCGTTGTTGGGCGCCATCACGACCTGAGTTAGGATTTTGGGTCGTGACAGCAATAGTCCAGGAATGTTGTTTAGCTTAAGGTTTTTTTTTATGTTTAGAAAATCATGTATTCTAATGACTATGCAAAAATTCCACCTCTGTAAAATGACGACATCCTTCTTCTTTTTGGATTGTTGTAATGGACTGGTAACTTTATTATTTTCAATAATTTCGACGTCTGTTTTTTAATTGGATATAGGAATTGGGTCAGACTTGTAAAAATAGCCTAGTAAGCCTAAACAAGTCTGAACCCGGGTCATCGGGCATAGGGTACAAAAACGCCAATTGTTTTTTATTGAAACTGTGCTGATTTTTTCCGACCCCCCTAAATTGCGTGTCACCATAGAGTCTACTTGACTCTACATGCTATGTATCCCAATAATATCATGTCCTCGAATCAAATTAGGGCCTTTCTCACATTGCCGGATCTATATGTGGTTTGGGTACATTTACATATATAACAGCTTTTCTTCAAATTTTTTAGTAAATTTTCTCATCGTCATTTAAAAGTTATTAGCAATGCTATGTGTCCATGTTAGTTATAATTTATGAAGTAGCCTTTAGCTGGATTTTTTTCTCTTCACAATAGCTAAAATAGGACTGGCCCGGTATGATATACACAAAACTGGGCCAAATTATCACTTTGCCCAAATTTAGGCCTTTAGATTAACCAACTTCACAAAACTGGGTCAGATTTTAAAGCCCCCTTCAAATAGCCCATGTATCTATTAAGTCTTAAAAGATTGAAAAATCATTTACGCATGCCTAAAAATCCATCAGACTTCAACATCTAACCTAAAAATCTTGATTTTAGACTAACCAAAATTAGCTTTAAAAGACTTTGAACAATCTTACATATTGTAGTTCAAACGCCTCCTTGACTCTTAAGTTAATCGTACAAATGACTTAGGGAGACAACTTTAGCAAAAAATGTTTAGACTCGTCCTTGATTAGGTCATTGATACATTTAGACGTTAAAAATCAAAGTATACGTTCGCGTAACTTTGAATAAAAAATACCTTTTCTAGCAACCAAATACTTTTTTTAAAATTGTGTACACGTTTATGTGACACAAATAAAGGTTAAAATGAACACTCGTAGAGAGGCCTATAGGAGCGGATTTTGAAACTATTATCATGAATGCATACATGTTCGCGTGACGTGATCTCGATATTTTTACAATAAAACAAAAATACGCCCTAGCGTGACTTTGAATATTTCCTTCAATCAAGTTTCGTGAATTGTTTACACGTCCGCGTGACATGATTTTTGACACGTCCTATTCAAACGGGTATACGCATACGTAACCCGTCTTAAAATAATTCTTTGAAAACAAATAGTTGAATAATTAGAAGCGCTAAAAATGTAAAATGCACCTAGATACTAAATCAATAATTAAACAATTTAGGCCAAGTATAAATCATTAAGCGACCGTTCTAGAACCACGGAATTTGGGGAGTGCCTAACACCATATCCGGGGTTAACAGAATTCCTTACCTGGTCTTCTGGTTCGCAGACTTTTTAAACGGAGCCAAAATTTCCTCGGTTTGGGATATTAAAAATAAATGGTGTCCCGGAACACCGTTAAAATCCGGGTGGCGACTCTGAAAATTAAATAAATAATCCCAAAATCGATTAAGTCACTTAAATTGGAAATACTCCCTTATCCCACCCCTATCGGGAAAAAGGAGGTGTGACAGTAGTAAAAATAAAGTATATAAATTATTAATAACTTAAAAGCTCAAGAAAATTAATTGGAAGAAAGGATGGACAAAATTGGATGTCAACAAAGTTAAGGATTTGAAGTTTGACAATGGTCATATCGGGTCAATATGACCTCTTTTCGGTGTTTTGAGTGTGTGAGCAGGTTGGTAGCGTATTTTATGATTGAAATGCATATATGGTTTGTGTCCGGAGGTTCCGAATGAGTTTTGGGTGCTAAAACGATGATTTTTTTATTGTTGCTTTTTCTGGTGTAAATAATTATGAAAATACCAGTTTTTTCTCTGAAATTTTCGAACTTTCTTTAAAACTTCAAAAAATCATATCTTCCTCATTTTAAGGCCAAATTGGGTAACTCAAAAAGTTATCTTAGGTGTAATCTCGCAAGAATCATGTTGGGCTTATCAAACATGAGTTTCGGGATCATCTAGGATCTTATTCGGGCTGGGGTAGCTGCTGCATTTTTACTTATTTTAGAGTATAGTTACTTTCTCTCACAAGGTTTTGGAGCTCGGGAAGAGGTAACTTTTGAGGGAGTTTTCATATACTTCATTGGGGTAAGTAAGACTAACTCGATTAAGTAAGGCTAACTCGAATTTATAATTATAACATGAATCTAGGAATCTTAAAGAAGAAAAGAGGGTTTTGGGAGTTTTGGCAAAACTTTTCTAAAGTGAAAAATGAATATTTGAACAGCGATTTGGAGTCGATTTTGGATGAAACTTGTATACTTTGACTCGTATTAGATTGGATTGTCGGAATTTATGAGTTTTGTCAAGTTTCAGGATGCGGGTCCAGGTTGACTTTTGGTTTACTTTGAGTTTAATTAAAGATTTGACCTTTATCATTTGAGTTTTATTCCTATGGCATTATTTGATATTTTTGAGTTGTTATTGGCTAGATTCGAACCGTTTGGTGGTCAATATGATGGGAAGGCATTTTTAGAGTATGGGCTTGGCTTGTTTGAGGGTATTTTCCCGTTGGCTTGGGCATTTGCTATGTGTTGGGAGTGAAGCACGTGCTAGGTGATGGACGTGTATGCGTACATTAGAGTATCCATGATCCGGGTAGACTTTAGGCTATTACGAGCCTTGTTTTCTTTCATGCCTCGTTATATCCTTGTTTTCTCTACTTGTGTGATTGTTTGAGATATGATTCATGTTAGAAATAATGTCTTGTGATGACCTGAGGGGTCATTTTATAAATTTAGACTCTGTTCTAGGCTTAATAGCCATAAAAGGTTAATTTTAAATACCTGCATTTGCGTGCGCAATCCGGGCGTGAAACCGGAAAGCTTTTATGTGAAAATACTAGAAATAGTAATTTCTAGAGTTAAAATTGATTATAGTTGACTTTGGTCAACATTTTGAGTAAACGGATCCGGATATGTGTTCCAACAATCCCGGGAGGTCCGCAGTAAAATATGGGACATGGGCGTATGCCTGGAAATGAATTTTCGAGGTCCCAAACCTTAGAAATCAATTTTTGAAAGAAATTATTTTTCTGAAATATTTATGAAATAAAGAAAAGAATTAATGTTCGAAACCATTGGTATCGGACTCGTATTTTGGTTCCGGAGCCCGGTACAGATTTGTTAAAGTATTTAAAGGTTAACTGTGAAATTTGGTGAAAACAGAGTTTATTTAACGTGATTCGAAAATCCGGTTGAGAAATAATGAACTTTAAGTATTCTTGAGAAAAAATGATGAGTTTGGAGGTTTAATTCATAGTTTTACAAGTTATTTTCATGATTTGATCGCACGAGCAAGTCCGTATGATATTTTTAGAGTTGCGTGCATGTTTTGTTTAGAGCCCCGAGGTCTCGGGTGAGTGTTGATACCCAATTTTTCCTCAAAATATTTTAAAATTGCATATATAACTTCAAAATCATGTATCAATAGTAATTGATATTTCTTCATAATTTTCCTATATTTTTATTAATTTATCCAGCATTTTATTTTCAATAAATAATTATAAAATTGCATTACAACTAATTTCAAAAGCATTTTTTGGTTTCATTAATTATTTAAGGTCCTACTAAGACCAAATTATTTCACAATTAAACAAATTGGCATCTTTTGGCTATAATTGCAATAACTTTGCAATTATAGCCCAATCATATGATTTTATACTATTTTTTATCCAGAAATTAATTATTTTTATTTTTTAATACTAAGTAATCATTTTCAACTATTTTCTATGCATGAAATACATTTTTGCACAATTATCAGCTATTTTATAAATTGTTTTATCTAATTTAATTGGGTATTTAACAAATAGCCACTTTCATTTCAATTATAGCCTAATTACACTTGACACCAACCCAATTAAAAGTGGCCCAAATACCCCGGTCCCAATACCTTATCCACCTTACCCAATTTAACCTAATTTAACCTTAAAGACTACCCATTCCCCCTCTCATTTCACTCTCGTTCTCTCTGTCGTTACATCTCTCATCTCTCTCAAAACTCTCTCTGCTAAACCTAGCTCCTCTCACCGATCGTCTCCTAACCGGTAACCATGGTGGTCTCACCACCATCCCCATCCCCATGGCTCTCTTCCTACACCGGGTTACTGCTGCCTTGAGGTCCTGAAAGAAACCAGAGGTGGTTCACTCACCTCCCATGGTTTTTCATGTCATTCTCAGGCCGTTCATGGCCGTCCGAGTAAGATTCTACCATCTCCGGATAGAACCTGTGATTTCTAGGTCGTTTCTCTTTCTAATTGGGTTATCTCTCAGAAACCCTTTATTATTAGCTCTTGATTCCTTATATCTATGATAGATATGAGTATATTCTGAGTTATTTCGCTATTTTTCCTCAAAGGTTTTTCGATTTTCTTAAAACGACTCTTCATCTTCAAATTAGGGTTCTTAACCCCTTTTCAGAAAAATAATTCTTATTTTTAGTATTATTCTATGATTTTCATCATGTTTAAACTTTTATCTAAGTTCCTCTCTTTTTATCATAGTTATTATGTTAAAACCCCTAAATTTCCTAGTTCTAATCCTGGGTTTCTGAGTTTGTTTTTGATAATATGTTCAACTAATCTGTACATTTCTCATGAACATTTTGTGATTCTGTGATTTTTACCCTATATTTGTTTGTTATGGTTTCTGATTTCGATTATTCCTGCCTATTATGTGTTTATTCCTAGAGATTTGAGCTAGATTCCGACTTTCAGTGATTCTACCCTATTTTGTTCATCAATGTTTCTGATTCTTCACTTATTCTGCCTTTATCATGTTTATTCTGTTAATTTAGACTATGCTCTATATGAATCCCTAATTTTTATATGATTTTTACCCTACTCGTCTTCTTAAAGTTCTGATTTTGCCTATTATGTGTTTATTCTCATAAATTTGTGCCAAGTCGGTACTATTTTCTACTTTCGAATCCTTGAATCTTTGTGATTGATCCTTCATTGATTTCTTGTGATATTCTATACTGATTTTGACCTTTTAAGATATTTTCCTACCTTATTCTATAGTCGAGTAGGCTGTTAAACTGATTCCCAAGTCTTCCTTAATTAGAATATTCTGAATCTAGTCTCTATTACATGTGATATACTTGTATTAAACTTATGCTATTTCCTTATGTGTTATAATCAGCCTTATACGATTTTCTTTCCTTTTTTTATCACCTGTCTACTACTATTTGAGTATGACTCCTTGATTAAAGGAAGTCCTTATACTAATTTGATTCTAATTGGTACATATTTCTATAATTACTGTTGAACTATGATTCTTACCTTGTTTTCTACCTATTTTCAAACTATAAATGCACTGCTCTTTCATTAGCACAAACACACGAACACATTGTTCAAAAACTCTCTTCTCTTTTCTCTAGTTACTTGCTCCTATTCTAAGTCGGCCGTCTGTAAGCCAAGGCTGATTTCTATACACTCTGATTCTTTTCTTTGTGTTTGCTCTCTCCTATACTGATATGTCCTGATTTCAATTTAAGTTTTAAAAACAACATGTTTCTTTTATTACTGAAATTCATCTTGTTTCTAGTCTGTTTTTATTTATGGTTTTGTTGTTCAACTTGCAACTAATATGTCTACTTTACTGCTTTATCAACATGCTTCTGAATGTCCTCCTCCCTTAGACTCAGCATGCTTATGAAATGTTATCCCCCTTCTAGTGTACCCCAATATGATTCTGCTTCACTTATGTTTCTCTAATTACCGGCATGAACTTTTCTGTGGAAAAACAATCTGTACTTTCTGTTATTTAGTTTTGTGTAGTTCTAAAATACATGATGTACCTTAATCCCTTGAACCCCTTTAGGACTTCTCTGGTTCTGTACCTATGTTTACCTTTGCCTACTATGTGTTTACCCTTATATGCTCTATACCTGTCCCAATTCCCATTACCCATGTTTGTGGTTGCTGAACCTATCTTGGTTCTTTGTTCTATGTGTGATGTTGAACCTGTTTTGATCGTGAGGTTGGTATGTTGTTTGTTTTGATTGCCCTGCTCTTTTCAAATTGTCTCATTGAATAAACTCCTCTGTTGTTTTCTACAAAATCATTTCAAACCAGTCTCTATTCAAACTATTTTCTTACCCAAACTTTTCAAAAGTATGTCAACCAGTCGCACTCTACTCTTAGACATCTAAGTGCTGCCCCTCTAATGTGTGACTGCTTAGGGATCCCTATGAGATCCCTCTGAACTCTAATGCATTAGAGTTGGCCCTTCCACACTGCACTTACTCAACTATGGTTATGAAATCTGGGTGTGAGCATTGCTCGGGATCCCTTGAGGTCCTTAGGGGAACTCTGACACACCCGGATTATGTGAAAAGTTGTGAGATAATCTGGCATTGGGAATTCTGGAAATCTGGGCCTACTTTCAGGCTCCCTATAGTGTAACTTCTTATTTTTCTTTACCTACTTATGTAATTCATTCAAAACTGGTTTATAATAATTTGTTGTAAACAGATATTGGGGATGGATAGTGAAAATGGGAGGGTAGCTATGCATGTTAAAGATATCCAAGGGGTAGAAACCATACTTTAGGTTTACATTTCCTATATGCGCAAATAGAATTCATGATTAGGACAAATATGTGCAAGCATATCATGCATGTTCCTAGGTTTTATGAATACTGTTTTCAGCATCTCATTTTGGAACTATTGTTTTATCACTTAGGAATCCTGGTCTAGGACAAACGACATTAATGCAAACTGTTACTTATGCATATTTTGAAATCAGGTCTCAAATGTTGTAATCTGCTGTGTATCTAGAAATCCTGCCTAGGAATTTTGCATACAAATCACTCCGCATTTTATGCGTGCATACTAGATATCATGTCTTAGGATATCAATCACATTCGCTCAGATTACACCTATTTAAACTACCGATGCATGAAAAGGATACAAAATTGTCTCATCCTGTTTTTCTTGACAACTGGTAATGATCCTATATTTTGTGACACCTAGAACAGCATGATTAGGTAAAACAATTTATAACAGTTTCCTTTAACAATTCAGATAACAATTGTGTTTCACAAGCCTTAGGTAATCAAATTCTTATAAAACTAAAAACTGCCTCTTTGTGTTTATTGCTTAATGCTTAACGGGCTTAAAATCGGTAGGCAAACTGATTAGGGCCCCTGCTTCTGAGTTATAAAATAAATCTGTATATCTCTTGTGTTCTGATACTCACCTAGATATCATGTTCTAGGATCCTAATCAATAATACTGCCTTTATTTGTATTTGAACCGTGCTGATTACATGCATTATCTGTGGAGGTAAACCTGAGCCTCTTGTTTGCTCTTTCCTGCCTTTATTTTCTATAGTCCTACTTGTGCTTGCTTGTCGCCTTAGTATTTTCTCCTTTTAAACCTTAGGGGGTCTGTCTAGAACTGTCTATAGGTAGAGGTCCTAATTTCCTCCAGGACCATTAGGAAGGGACGGGTAACAGCACGCATAGAGGCCGCTAAATAACACTCGCTTAATAACCGCTAAGGGTGGGGAAGGGTAGATATGGATGTGATGACCAGTGCGCTAATGACATGTGTAGCCCCTCTCTGAGGAGTGATTATCGAGCACTGATGTGATCCTATAGGACAAATAACCTAGGACTCCCCCTTATCCTTTACATAAGTGTTTAGATCGTAATTCTTTCAATAATCTTACTTAGACATTAATCTTTTCAAAAAATTTGTTTTCACATGTGTGCTTAGACTGCGAACCTTTCCAAAACCCCTTACTTGTTTAAACTCTAACTTCTTATTTTCTACTTGCTAAATTCACAAAGTTGTTTGGCCGGGAACCACAGTTGTGGACTCTGAGGGATGCCTAACATCTTCCCCTTGGAGTAATTTCAAGCCCTTACCCTATCTCTGGTTATCTAAATATATGTTTGTAAATGACCCTTAGTAGGTGCCCTAACGCACCTTAATTCATTAGGTGCGACTCTCTGATTCCTTGCATATCCCTTTCCCAAAAGGAAACGGGTTGTCCCAACAATGTCAAGACCCTGACTAATCCAAAAGGAGGAGTAAAAAGGGGGCGCGATAGTGAGTTTCGGATAGGCCACGGGATACTTTTACACTTGAAAGGTTGCTGGTTTTTCTGCTGTTAGTGCACAGCACTTTTGTGCATTGCATTCGCACCCTACCCCTCTGTAATGACCCGGTCGGTCATTTTGAGATTTAGCTGCCCGATCCCTTAATAACTGCTTCTCCCATGTCTAATTATGCTATTGGAACTTGTCAAGGCGTTGAGTGGTGAAATACAGAGTGATTTTGGACACATAGTCCTTAAATGTGGATTTTAGCTTTCGAAATCAGGTCGTAGCTAGAACTGTGTGAAGACCAATCCGGAATGGAATTTCGTCAACTCCGTTAGCTCCGTTTGGTGATTTCGGGATTAGGAGCATGTTCAGAATGTGTTTTCGGGGTCGGTTGTAGATTTAGGCTTGAATTGGCGAAAGTTAGAATTTTGGCGATTTTTGCTGATAGGTGAAATTTTGATACCGGGCTCCGAATGGAATTTTGAAAGCTAAAGTAGGTCCGTAATGTCATTTATGACCTGTGTACAAAATTTGAGGTCATTCGGATGAGTTTTGACGTGTTTCGGCATCGGGTATGAATTTTGGAAATTTCATAAGTTCTTAGGCTTGAATCCATGCATAATTGATGATTTTGATGTTATGAAATGTGTTTTGAAGGATCGAATAAGTTTGAATGAAGTATTAGGACTGGTTGGTAAGTTTGGTTGAGGTCCCGGGGTCTCGGAGGTGTTCGAAGGCTCAACGGGTGATTTTGGAACTTGCAACACAGCTGAACCATTGTTGGTTCTGGTGTTCCACACCTGCGGATGGGGAACCGCAGGTACGGACACGCAGGTGCGGAGTTGAGGCTCGCAGATGCGGAATTTAGGCAGGGGCTGCCAGTGGTCGCAAGTGCGGTCTGTGTTCCGCAGGTGTTGCCAAGTCACCGCAGGTGCTGCCACAGCCCTGTTAAGTGACTTTTGGCACCTGCGATGTATTTCCCGCAGGTGGGTTACCGCAGGTGCGGTCCAAGAGTCGTAAGTGTGGTATCCCTGGGTTGTTTATACAAAATTCCGAGGGTTTGGAATTCATAACTCCAAAAACGATTTAGAGCTCAGGTTTTGGAGATTTTCAGTGGGTTTCGAAGAGCAGATTCATAGGTAACGTTTACTAACCTTAATTCACTTGTATACCATTAATCTCTATCAATTTCCTCAATATAATCAATGAATTTGGATGAAAACGCATGAAATTGGGATGAAACTTCCCTAAGTAGAAATCTGAGGATTTAAGGAGATTTAGACGTCGGATTTTGATGATTCTTGTTCGAGTGAGTTTGTGAGTGAATGGGTGTTTGGAATTTGTAATTTTTATCCGTTTCTGAGACGTGGGCCCGGGGGACTTTTTGTGCGAATTTCCTAATTTCGCGTATTAGCTTCGAACTTATTAGTTATTTTGTTTCCTTGAAGTGATATTTACATTATGCAATCGAATTGAATAGATTTGGGCCACTCGGAGTCAGATACTCGTGGCAAGAGCGTGGTATTGAGTTGATTAACGCAGTCAATGTAAGTGGCTTGCCTAACTCTGTGTTGGGGACTTGCCCTTAGGCATTTTTATACTGATTTTGTTATGTGGACACCGTGTACGTGAGGTGAAGAGTGCGTACACGGGTCATTGCTGCTAAAATTCCATTTTTACTTCCATAACATAACTCATTTTCATTCCTATATTATTGTTTTCTGTCTTAGCTGAGTAACTAGCTTAAGAATAAGCATGCTTACATGTCCTTACTTGAATTCCTCCTATTTGATTTGTGCCATGCTTAGGTAGTTTCCCTTATTCTTGACTGTTGTTTTGCTTGAATTGTTTAATTAGTTGCACCCGACATACTTCTGCATTGCATATTTAAATTGGGACTACGGACTGATATCCGGGAGCTTTCCCCCTGTTCTGCATTGCATATTTAAATTGGGACTACGGACTGATATCCGGGAGCTTTCCCCCTGTTCTGCATTGCATATTTAAATTGGGACTACGGACTGATATCCGGGAGCTTTCCCCCTGTTCTGCATTGCATATTTAAATTGGGACTACGGACTGATATCCGGGAGCTTTCCCCCTGTTCTGCATTGCATATTTAAATTGGGACTACGGACTGATATCCGGGAGCTTTCCCCCTGTTCTGCATTGCATATTTAAATTGGGACTACGGACTGATATCCGGGAGCTTTCCCCCTGTTCTGCATTGCATATTTAAATTGGGACTACGGACTGATATCCGGGAGCTTTCCCCCTGTTCTGCATTGCATATTTAAATTGGGACTACGGACTGATATCCGGGAGCTTTCCCCCTGTTCTGCATTGCATATTTAAATTGGGACTACGGACTGATATCCGGGAGCTTTCCCCCTGTTCTGCATTGCATATTTAAATTGGGACTACGGACTGATATCCGGGAGCTTTCCCCCTGTTCTGCATTGCATATTTAAATTGGGACTACGGACTGATATCCGGGAGCTTTCCCCCTGTTCTGCATTGCATATTTATATTGGAACTACGGACTGAGATCCGGGAGCCTGCCCCCCTGTACTGCATAGCGTATTTAAATTGGGACTACGGACTGAGATCTGGGACCTTTCCCCCTGTACTGCATTGCATAATTACTGTCGAGATATATGTTGTGCTGAGCTGAGGGCTCTCTTTTACTATTCCTTCCAGTGTACTTTTGTTACTGTTTTGCTTAAAGTCTATTATCTATCTCTACTAAGATTTTAACTATTTTATTTTAAAACATCCATTAGAGCCTTAACCTGACCTCGTCACTACCTGAATTAGGTTAGGCTTGGCACTTACTGGGTACTGATTATGGAGTACTCACACCCTTTCCTACGCATGGTTTCCCCATGTGCAGATCCAGGTACCAGCACACAGCACTGTGGTTAGGAGTATCTTAGTAGCTGCTCAGGAGACCGCGAGGTAATTCTGCCGCGTCCGCAGAATCTCATGAGTCCCCTTGTACTCCAGTATAGATATAGAAGATATATAGATACATTTTCCTTATCCCTTTGTATAGAGCTACAGTAGTACAGAGCTTGTGATTTTGTGACGTTCCGGGTTTTGGGAAAGTAAGTGTTGTAAAGGCCGAGCGGCTAAGTTATATATATATCCTTCTCATTTTATATTTTATTGTTATGTTGTCTTATTTTTCCGTATGTTTTAGGCTTACCTAGTCTTAGAGACTAAGTGTCGTCACGAGACCGTTCGGAGAGAAATTTGGGTCGTGACAAGTTGTATCAGAGCATCTAGGTTCATAGGAGTCACAAGTCACAAGCCGGTTTATTAGAGTCTCGTGGATTGGTGCGGAGACGTCCGTATCTATCTTCGAGAGGCTATGTAACTGTTAAGAACAATCATATTCCTTGGAATTCCTTATCGTGCTAGTTATTGTCATCAAAAATTCTTAAACTCTATTTTATTCTTGCTTACAGATGGTGCGCACTCGTACCGGACGTACTGATGACCAGGCACCCAAGCCCCCAGCCAGAGCCTCCAGAGGCAGGGGCCGGGGCAGAGGACGAGCACGCGGTGCAGCCCGAGCACCGGCTAAATCAGAGGCAGATGAGCCCCCAGTAACCACAGTTGGAGGGTCACACGAGGTCCCTACTATTACTCCAGCCCTCCGGGATACATTGGCTCAATTTTTGAGTGCCTTCAGTACTCTGTCTCAGGCGGGACAACTTCCGATAGACCTAGCCACATCCCAGGCCGGGGGAAGGATATAGACTCCCGCACCCTGCACTCCTGAGCAGAGGGTTCATATTGGGCAGGTTCCAGAGTATATTCCTATGCCTCTAGCAGCTCCAGCTCAGTGGCTAGGGTAGCTGTATCTGAGGCAGAGCATCTCCGACTTGAGAGGTACAAGAAGTACCACCCACCTGAGTTCAGTGGACTAGCTTCAGATGACGCCCTGGGTTTTCTTGAGGAGTGTCATCGTATTCTCTGCACTATGGGTATTGTGGAGACGAGTGGGGTTTCTTTCATCACTTTGCAGCTGAGAGGAGCAGCCTATCAGTAGTGGCGTACTTTTGAGCTGAGTAGTCCGGACGAGGCAGCTTCACTTACTTGGGCTCAGTTCTTCGAGATGTTCTTACTTGAGTTTGTTCCTCAGAGCCTCAGGGATGCTTGTCATGCAGAGTTTGAGCAGCTACGCCAGGGTACCATGACTGTGTCAGAGTATGCACTCCGTTACAGCGATTTGGCTCGTCATGCACCAGCTTTGGTAGTCACCGTCAGAGAGAGGGTTCGATGCTTTATCGAGGGACTCCACCCCAGTATTCGGACCAACATGGCCAGAGAGCTGGAGACAGACATCACTTACCAGCAGGCCGTGAGTATTTCCCGGAGGATTGAGAGTATGTTAGCCCAGGACAGAGAGAAGAGAGAGGCCGAGAGGTCTCGAGAGACTGGTCATTTTTCGGGAGTTCGTGCATCAACAGCATGAAATGGTAGGGGTTTTGTGAGTCGCCCCATTCATTCAGCTCTTCCAGCAGCCAGTGGTATTCCAGCTTCTCTTAGACCTCAGGAGCCTTATTATGCACCACCAGTATCTCATGTGCCTCATGCTCGAGGTGCTATCACGGGCCAGTCCAGCAGGCCAGTTCAGAGTCTACAGCAGTCTCCACATCCTCCGAAGGGTTGTTTTGGGTGTGGTGACCCTCGTCATGTGATCAGAGATTGCCCATATCTAGGAGGGGTGCACCACATCAGACTTATCAGGTTCCACGTCTTCCACCGGGTCCTCTAGCTATTCTTCCAGCCCCAGCTGCTACCCCACCTTCTTAGACAGCTCAAGGTGGAGGTCGGAGAGGTCGAGGTCGCCCTAGAGGGGGAGGCCAGTCCAGATATTATGCTCTTCCAGCCCGTTCATAGATCGTTTCTTCTTATTCAATCATTACAGGTATCTTCCCTATTTTACATAGGGATGCATCGGTATTATTTGACCCGTGCTCTACATACTCATATGTGTCTTCTTACTTTGCTTCACATTTGGGGATATCTCGGGATTCTTTGAGTTTCCCCGTATATGTTTCTACTCCTGTGGGAGATTCTCTTGTTGTGGACCATGTATATCGGTCGTGCTTGATCGTTATTAGTGGTTTTGAGACCAGGTCTAACTTACTATTACTCAACATGATAGATTTCGACGTTATTTTGGGTATGGACTGGTTGTCTCCCTACTATGCTATTCTTGATTGTCACGCCAAGACCGTGACGCTGGCTATGCCAGGATTATCGAGGGTAGAGTGGAGAGGTTCCTTAGAGTATACTCCTTGCGGAGTCATTTCTTTTCTTAAGGCTGAGTGGATGGTTGAAAAGGGGTGTGATGCGTGTTTGGCTTATGTGAGAGATGTTAGTGCTGAGACCCCTGCAGTTGAGTCAGTTCTCGTTGTTGGGGACTATCCTGATGTTTTTCCAACTGATCTTCCGGGTATGTCGCCCGACAGAGATATTGATTTCGGCATTGACTTGTTGCTAGACACTCATCCCATTTCTATTCCTCCCTATCGCATGGATCCTCCTGAGTTGAAGGAGTTGAAGTATCAGTTGCAAGAGTTTCTTGATAAGGGATTCATCAGGCCCAGTGTATCATCTTGGGGTGCTCTAGTATTATTTGTGAAGAAAAAGGATGGGTCGATGCGTATGTGTATTGACTTTCGGTAGCTAAATAGGGTGACAATGAAGAACAGGTACCCATTGCCTCGCATTGATGATTTATTTGACCAGTTATAGGGTGCTAGGGTGTTCTCCAAGATTGATCTGCGTTCGGGTTATCATCAGTTGAAGATTCCGGAGCCGGATATCCCGAAGACTGCCTTCAGGACCAGATATGGCCACTATGAGTTCCTCATTATGTCATTTGGGCTGACCAATGCTCCAGCAACCTTTATGCACCTGATGCACAGCGTATTTTGGCCTTATCTTGATACATTCGTCATCGTTTTCATTGATGACATTTTGGTATTTTCTCGGTCCCAGGAGGACCATGAGCAGCATTTGAGGACCGTACTTCATATATTGAGGGAGAAGAAGTTGTATGCCAAATTTCCTAAGTGTGAATTTTGGCTTGATTTTGTGGCTTTCCTAGGCCACCTGATGTCTTCGGATGGGATCAAGGTAGATCTGAAGAAGGTGGAGGCAGTGCAGAGTTGGCCTAGACCGTCTTCAGCTACTGAGATCCGCAGTTTCCTCAGTTTGGCTGGGTATTATCGCCGTTTTGTGGAGGGATTTTCATCCATTTTAGCGCCCATGACCAGAATGACCCAGAAGGGTGCCTCTTTTATATAGAATGAGGAGTGTGAGGAGAGCTTTCGGAATCTCAAGATAGCCCTGACTACAGCTCCTGTGTTGGTATTGCCTACCGGTTACGGGTCCTACAGTCTATTGTGATGCTTTGAGGATTGGCCTGGAGCGGTGTTAATGCAGGATGGTAGGGTGATTGCCTACGCGTCCAGACCGTTGAAGGTGCATGAGAAAAATTACCTTTTTTATGATCTCGAGTTGGCAGCGATTGTTCACGCCCTGAAGATATGGCGTCATTATTTATATGGTGTTCCCTGTGAGATATTCACATATCACCGGGGTTTGCAGCACATATTCAGGCAGAAGGATCTCAATTTGCGCCAGCATAGGTGGTTGGAGTTACTCAAGGATTATGACATCATTATACTATACCACCCGGGGAAGGCCAATATGGTGGCCAACTCCTTGAGTCGCCGGGCAGAGAGTCTGGGGAGTTTGGCTTATCTTCATGCAGCTGAGAGGCCTCTAGACTTGGATGTTCAGTCCTTAGCCAGTCATTTCGTGAGACTGAATCTTTCTGATCCTCGTCGGGTATTTGCTTGTGTTGTTGCTCGATCGTCTCTTTATGATCGCATTCGGGAGCGCCAGTATGATAATCCCAACCTTCTGGCTCTTCAGGATAGAGTTCAGTGGGGTGATGCCACGGATGTGACCATAGGTGATGATAGTGTGATGAGGATGCAGGGCCGTATTTGTGTGCCCAATGTAGATGGGCTTTGGGAGTTGATTCTTGAAGAGGCCCATAGTTCGCGGTATTCCATCCATCCGGGTATCGCGAAGATGTACCAGGATCTGAGACAGCACTATTTGTGTCAAAGGATGAAGAGGATGTAGTGGAGTTGGTAGCCAAGTGTCTCAACTGTCAGCAAGTCAAATGTGAGCATCATAGACCGGGAGGGTTACTGCAGCAGATCGAGCTTCCAGAGTGAAAGTGGGAGCGGATCACCATGGACTTTGTGGTTGGACTTCCTTGGACCTTGTGGAAGCATGATACTATTTGGGTGATTGTGGACCGGCTAAACAAATCAGCCCATTTCCTTCCAGTGCAGACTACATATTCATCGGAGAGGTTGGCTGAGATTTATATCAGAGAGATTGTTCGCCTCCACGGTATTCCAGTATCCATCATTTCAGACAGAGGCACACAGTTCACTTCATGGTTCTGGAGAGTCGTTCAGCAGGAGTTAGGCACTAGAGTGGAGTTGAGTACAGCCTTTCACCCTCAGACGGACGGACAGTACGAGTGCACGATTCATATTCTCGAGGATATTCTTCGTGCCTGTGTGATAGATTTTGGAGGGTCATGGGTTTGCTTATAATAACAGCTACCAGTCCAGCATTCAGACGGCACCGTATGAGGCTTTGTATGGTAGGCAGTGCAGTTCTCCAGTGGGATGGTTTGAGCTGGGCGAGGCCCGATTGTTGGGTACAGACTTGGTTCAGGATGCCCTGGACAAGGTGAAGGTGATTCAGGAGAAACTTCGCACATCTCAGTCCAGGAAGAAGAGTTATGCGAATTGGAAGGTTCGTGACTTGGCATTTATAGCTGGTGATCGGGTTTCGCTTTGGGTATCGCGTATGAAGGGCGTCATGAGGTTCAGGAATAAGGGTAAGTTGAGTCTGAGGTTCATTGGCCCTTTTGAGGTATTGCAGCGGGTTGGGGAGGTAGCTTATGAGTTGGCCTTGCCTTCTAACCTAGCAGGAATTCATCCGTTATTCCACGTTTCCATGCTCTGGAAGTATCACGGTGATCCGACTCATGTTTTGGATTTCATCTCAGTGCAGTTGGACAAGGATCTATCATATGTCGAGGAGCCTGTGGCTATATTGGACAGGCAGATCAGAAAGCTCAAATCTAAGAATATTGCCTTATTCAAGGTTCAATTGAAGGGTCATTTGGTCGAGGAGGCGACTTAGGAGACCGAGTAGGATATACGGAGTCAGTACCCTCATCTTTTCACAGCTTCAGGTATGTTTCTATGCTCGTTCGAGGACGAACGATTTTCTTATGAGGAGAAGAATGTAACAACTCGGTCGGTAATTTTGAGAGTTAGTGTCTCGATCCCCTAATAACTGCTTCTCCCATGTCTAATTATGCTATTGTAACTTGTCGGGGTGTTGAGTGGTGAAATCCGGGGTGATTTTGGACACACAGTCCTTAAATGTGGATTTTAGCTTTTGAAATCAGGTCGTATCTAGAACTGTGTGAAGGCGGATCCATAATGGAATTCCATCAACTCCGTTAGCTTCGTTGGGTGATTTCGGGGTTAGGAGCATGTTCGGAATGTGTTTTCGGGGTCGGTTGTAGATTTAGGCTTGAATTGGAAAAAGTTAGAATTTCGATGATTTCGGCCGATAGGTGAAATTTTGATACCGGAATCGGAATGGAATTACGAAAGCGACAGCAGCTCCGTAATGTCATTTATGACCTGTGGGCAAAATTTGAGGTCATTCGGATAAGTTTTGACGTGTTTCGACATCGGATGTGAATTTTGGAAATTTCATAAGTTCTTAGGCTTGAATCCATGCATAATTGATGATTTTGATGTTATGATATGTATTTTGAAGGCTCGACTAAGTTTGAATGAAGTATTAGGACTGGTTGGTAAGTTTGGTTGAGGTCGCGGGGATCTCGGGGGTGTTTCGAAGGCTCAACGGGTGATTTTGGAACTTTAAACACAGCTGAACCAGTGCTGGTTCTGGTGTTCCGCACCTGCGGATAGGGAACCGCAGGTGCATACTTCCGCACCTGCGATGTATTTCCCGCAGGTGGGTTACCGCAGGTGCGGTCCAAGAGTCGTAAGTGTGGTATCCCTGGGTTGTTTATACAAAATTCCGAGGGTTTGGAATTCATAACTCCAAAAACGATTTAGAGCTCAGGTTTTGGAGATTTTCAGTGGGTTTCGAAGAGCAGATTCATAGGTAACGTTTACTAACCTTAATTCACTTGTATACCATTAATATCTATCAATTTCTTCAATATAATCAATGAATTTGGATGAAAACCCATGAAATTGGGATGAAACTTCCCCAGTAGAAATCTGAGGATTTAAGGAGATTTAGACGTCGGATTTTGATGATTCTTGTTCGAGTGAGTTTTTCAGTGAATGGGTGTTTGGAATTTGTAATTTTTATCCGTTTCCGAGACGTGGTCCCGGGGGACTTTTTGGGCAAATTTCCTAATTTCGCGTATTAGCTTTGAACTTATCAGTTATTTTGTTTCCTTGAAGTGATATTTACATTATGCAATTGAATTGAATATATTTGGGCCACCCGGAGTCAGATACTCGTGGCAAGAGCATGGTATTGAGTTGATTAGTGCAATCAAGGTAAGTGGATGGGCTAACTATATGTTGGGGACTTCCCCGTAGGCATTTTTATACTGATTTTGTTAAGTGGACGCCGTGTACGTCAGGTGACGAGTGCGTACACGGGTCATTGTTGCTAAAATTTCATTTTTTGTTTCATAATATAACTCATTTTCATTCGTATATTACTGTTTTCTGTCTTAGCTGAGTAGTTAGCTTAAGAATAAGCATGCCTACCTGTCCTTACTTGAATTCCTCTTATTTGTTACTATTTGCGCCATGCTTAGGTAGTTTCCCTTATTCTTGATTGTTTCTTTGCTTGAATTGTTTAATTATCTGCACTCGACATACTTCTGCATTGCATATTTAAATTGGGACTACGGACTGAGATCCGGGAGCTTTCCCCCTGTTTTGCATTGCATATCTAAATTGGGACTACGGACTGAGATCCGGGAGCTTTCCCCCATGTACTGCATAGCATATTTAAATTGGGACTACGACTGAGATCCGGGAGCTTTCCCCCTGTACTGGCATAATTACAGTTCATGTGCATGTTTTCCCCATGTGCAGATCCAGGTACCAGCACACAGCACTGTGGTTAGGAGTATCTTAGTAGCTGCTCAGGAGACCGCGAGGTAATTCTGCTGTGTCCGAGAATCTCATGAGTCCCCTTCTACTCCAGTATAGATATAGAAGATATATAGATGCATTTTCCTTATCCCTTTGTATAGAGCTACAGTAGTACAGAGCTTGTGATTTTGTGACGTCCGGGTTTTGGGAAAGTAAGAGTTGTAAAGGCCGAGCGACTAAGTTATATATATATATATATATATATATATATATATATATATATATATATATATATATATATATATATATATATATATATATATATCCTTCTCCTTTTCTATTTTATTGTTATGTTGTGTTATTTTCCCGCATGTTTTAGGCTTATCTAGTCTTAGAGACTAGGTGCCGTCACGAGACGTTCGGAGGAAAATTCGAGTCGTGACACCCTCGCGAACGCATAGTGTAATCTAAGGGGGGTCATATTTGTTCAGTGGGAACGCGGTCTGGGCCCCGCGAACGCATAGTGTGTCTGGGCATGGGGGAGGGGGGTTTCGTTTGTGCTTTGCGAAAGCACATAAGCCCCCGTGAATGCACAGTGTAAAATGGGCCTGGGGGAGGGGGATCCCAAAAGCACTATGCGAATGCATACTCCCCAGTGCAAATACGAAGGTGAGCTCCCCAGTGGTCTATGCGAACGCGGAAAGCCCTATGTGAATGCATAGAAGGCTTTCCCAGCTATTTAAATACCCTTTTAAAAACGGAGAGAACCCTTCTTCTTCAAAATTTTTGAACCTTACAGCCCTAGGAACGAATTTCTTCACCAAAGTTCATCCCCAAGTTGTTGGTAATCAATTCTAAATTTTAGTGTCTGAATTACTCATTGTTTTTCATCACTTTTAAATCAAAAACAAAGAATTTTCATGGCAAAAATTGACGGTTTGGGTAGAATTAGGAAATTTTTAAAAAAAATGAATCTTTACCTCGAATTGAGGTCGGATTTCAAAACTAATTGTATATTCGGTGTCACGATCCAAAATCCATTAAGGTCGTGATGGCGCCGGACACCATTTGTCAAGCAAGCCAATCATTAATTAGAGAATTATATTCTTATCTTAATATTTTTTGGAAAATCGTTACTTTCCACTTTATTACATAAGGAGTGAATAAAAATCGGTTACATAAATGCGACAGATAAACAATCTAGTCTATTAAATTAAATCCCAAACACATCCCAGAACACGGTGACACAAGTGCATGAGCAAATTTCTAAGAATTTTTACAAGTACTACAATGCTTGTCCGAAATATAGTTTGGACAAGGAATATGAAAATAAAGTACAGTACAATCTGTAGGAGACTCTGTCAGCTACGGGTCGTCTCCGGATGATGCAGCTCGCCTAAGTCCCCCAAGTCAGCCACATCGCCGTGAAGTACCTGTGCAATAAAAATGCACAGCAAGTGTAGCATGAGTACGAAAATAATGTGTACTCAGTAAGTATCCCGCCTAACCTCAGAGAGGTAGTGACGAGAGGTCGGATTAGACACTTGCTAGAGGTCAATTTAGTGTAATCAAGTAACACTAAGCATGAATATCATAGGCAATTTAATAAAAATCAGGGATAAGGAATATAAATCTCTTTTACATTTAACACTTCAAATCCTCGTCATTTCAGTTGACAATTCATAATTCACAGGCCAATAAGCAGATAATAATTAAAGAAAGTACGCAGCAATTATCATGCACAAGAAATGCCGAGGGTCGAACGGCGCGGACCAACAATAATAAAATGTGCACTGCCAAAGTATCGAACGGCTCGAACCATAGATGCATCTATTTTCCCCGCTCGCGAATCTATCATGTGATGCGGTCATACATAAATAATAAGGTTATCCTGCTCGCGAATCATACATGCGACTCAGGCACCCATAGATACACATATTCACACAAATAAACGACATTTTTATCAGGAAAATTAGCTATTCAATAAAGTGATAAAATTCTCTTTTAAATGAACATGAAAACAGTATTTAAAGCTTTTCTAGAGATTTACTTTCCAAATTCGATAAGGTTTCAAATATTATAGATTTATCCGGAACACAATTATCCAAGAAAGAATCAATTCTCCTTCTAGATGATTAAGAAAAGTAAACTCTATCCTTCTTAGGTATTTAACTACTAATTTGATAGTACTACATGAAATTTCATTGGCAAGGTCACAAGTACAACAAGTAAGGCAAGCTAGTGGGTCCTTGACTACCCCAGACATAGCATATTAGTAGCTACGCACGGACTCCCATCACCTCATGCGTACGTAGCCCCCGCAAATAGTAGCACATATTCAAATAGTTCACCTATGGGGACAATTCCCCCTCACAAAGTTAGAAAGGAGACTTGCCTCGCTCCGAAATTCCATAACGACTTCCAAGCCCTTCCGACGACATCCGAATCAATTGCACAACGCTCCAAAGCTAGCCAAATAACGTCAAACCAATGAAAATATACTCTAATACGCATAACCATTTAAATTATATAAATTCCCAACTCCACTCGAAAAGTTGACCCAAATGCCCTCGGGCCCACGTGCCCGGATTCCGAAATTTCTTGAAGACAAAATCTACCCATAGCCTTACTAACTCAAATATACAATTTACTCTAATTTTCATGCTCAAATTCGTGGGCAAAATCCAAAGATGAAAATTCTAGGTTTTCTTCCAAATTCCATAATTCCCACAAATCCCCACACTTAAATCCGTACCTAAACCATGTATTTAACTTGAAATGAGTTGAAATGACTTACCTTGACATAGATGATGAACATCCCCTCTTGAAGCTCTCCACAAATCACCAAACCAAGAGAAAAATGAGAGGAAATGGCCAAATTCCCGATTTTAAAACAATCTGCCCATGCCCATTTCCGCACCTGTGGTCCAAATCTCGCACATGCGCTCCCGCAGGTGCGCCCAAGAGCTCGCACCTGCGGCTTCCTACTCCTCTAGCCGGATTCGCACCTGCGCCCTATTGTCCGCATTTGCGCCCTTGCAGGTGCGGAAATTGCATCGCATTTGCGCTCCCAGCCAAGCCAGCAAAACCTCGCACCTGCGGCGTTAAAGCCGCACCTGCGGCCAAAGCCTCGCAGGTGCGGTCACACCAGATGACAGCAACCTTAGCTTTTCTCCAACTTCAAATTTTATCCGTTAACCATCCAGAATCCACCCGAGGCCCCCGGGACCCTGTCCAATTACACCAACCCGTTCCAAAACATAATGTGGACTTGCTCAAGGACTCAAATCACATCAAATAATATTGAAACAACGAGTCGCTCTCCAATTCAATATTTATGAACTTTGAAACTTCAAACTTCTACCTCCGACGCCGAAACCTATCAAATCACATCCGATTGACCCCAAATTTTGCACACACTTTCGGAATTGCATTCCGACCCCGATATCAAAATTTCCACTTCCGGCCGGATTTCTCAAAACCTTCAAATTCTATCTTTAGCCAAATGACTTCAAAATAACCTACGGACATCTGAATTCACTTCCGATCGCGCTCCCAACTTCAGAAATCATCATACGAAGCTATTCCCAGACTTGGAATCCCAAACGGACATCTATATCTGTCACGCCCCAACCCCGGGGACGAGACCGGCGCTTAACTGAGTGAACCCAGTCAAGCAAGCCTGTTTAGCCCTTCCTACCCGACTCGTTTACTCCCCGAGTTTATAGCATATATTATTTACTGAGTTACCAAGATATAAATCAAAGCATACACTTATAACCTTAAGTCTGTTATTCCTTTTTCACTGCTATCAACATTAGACCCTCCAAAACATACATACTAATTACAATACTTATAAAATGGAATTACAGTTACGAGTGAATCCAACAACTACCCAAAATATACACAACCCACACAAGTGTCTACGGAGCCTCTAAAAGTATGGAAGATGAACATAGACCTGCCGGCGACAAGGCCCCGACTATACCTCAAAATGGAAAAAATGTACAAAAGAGAGTAACATATATATACACACGGCCCCGGGAGGAAATGGAGCTAACCAGAACTGCTGAAAGGAGGAGGAGAGGGCACCACTATGGACGATTGGCGCTGCCAGCTACTGAGCCACCTACATCCATAAGAAGATGTAGCGCCCCCGGCAAAAGGAACGTTAGTACCATTGAATAGTACTAGTATGTATGAACAAACTCTACTCTAGATAGAATAAACATCAAACAGGCAATGATACAAATAAAGGCTTCATATAACCATTCACCGAAGTAGGGGGAAAACACAAATAAGAGTCACCATGTTTCTTATCCCGTTTTGTCATCTTTTGGTTAATAGTCTTTTAAAGCCAAGTGTTATTATTACTATAGCACTGTGTCGTTGTCACACGGAGTCCGATCTCCGCCCGATCGGCTAAGCCATCCTAAGTGATACATCAATATACCACCGTGTCATTATTACACGGAGTCCGATCTCCGCCCGATCGGCTAAGCCATCTCATTTGAACCAGTGGGACATCATCATTATCATACTTTCATTATTACCACCGTATCGTTATCACACGGAGTCCGATATCCGTCCGATCAGCTAAGCCATCCCACTTGGAGCAATGAGACATCATCAATATCATACTTTCATAATTACCACCATGTGTACATCATGGAGTCTGATCTCCGCCCGATCGGCTAAGCTATCTCACTCTAGGACATTCCCTATCATCTTTAGATCCTTTAGTTCACATTTTGTATCATTTCAATATTTTGATTCACGTCTCATATCATTTCAATCTTTTGATTCACATCTCATATCATTTCAATCTTTTGACTCACGTTTCTTCTCATCACTTAGTTTGAGTTCTTGGCACTTGGGCATATTTACCCTTTTTGGTTACATTCCTCTCTACAACCATATCATATATTCATCCTTCATATCGACCAAAACTATCACATAAGAGGGTTCATACACATAGTAAAAGAAGGATCATAATGATCACAATTCATACACTCAATAGCATAATGACATGGTAGTAACATAGAATGACATGGAAGCAAGAATTTCTCAATATAGCACATAGAACCCATTTACTCTTTAGAAAATCAAACAAGGGAATTCATACCGTACATTTTGGTACCCACGATTTTATTCCATGAAGATTAGAGTTAGCCATACATACCTCGATTTGGGGGTTTTCCTTAATTTCTACCACAATTCACCGGACCCTTTTAGCACCTTCAATCTAATTCACAATGTGGCACAACTGAATTTAGAATTAGGAATAATGATCATGTCTTGAACTCACTTGAGCATTTTATCAAACACTAGGTGCTCATTAAGATTGCATGGTCCCTTTTCTAGTGAAAGATTACTCTAACCTATTTCCATTTACTAGTTTAGGATTACTTGATTACATGAAAGTAAGGTTTCCATCCTCATTCCCATGAACTAACCTATCCATGGTCCATTTTAACTAAAATTTGGGAATTAAGGTTGGTGGGGTAGAAGCTTACCTCTTGGAGGGAAGAAATTGGTGTCCTTCTTGATAGGTTTCAAGCTTGGGTAGTGATGGGGAATCAATTGGGGGAAGTTGAGACCTTCTCTCTCTAGAACCCACTCTCTTCTCACTCTAATTTCTCAGAAAATTGGTTGAGAGATGGGAGATGGGTGTAATATAGGTCTGGGGTCGAGTTTTTAAATTAGAAAATAGGAGCTCCGATGCAGGTTTGCGGTTCGAAATGCGATCGCATTTCGGTTATGCGGTCCGCAAACCTGTCCCATAATTGGTCTCAATTGGGCGAAAAAGAAAAAGGAAACTACCCAGGTATGCGGCAACTATGCAGTGTGCATCCCTGTTATGCGGTCACATAGTGCACCACATAATACTTTCCGCAAAACTCAAGAGCAAACATGCGATGAACTATGCGGCCCGCATACCCAAAATGCGATCGCATTTTGGGTCGCATAGTTGCCCTCAAAATGGACAGCAAATTGTCCAACTATGCGACCACTATGCGGTCTGCATACCTGATATGCGATCGCATAGTGGACCGCAGATCCGCATCCTTACACGAATTTCTTCCTCTAAGTCTCGGGGTACTTTTCACTCCTAGGAGGTCCGAAACTAAGAATTTCTATGGCTATTTCAACATGGGGATCTATCCGGGCATCGTTTTTGGTTAAGAATTCTATGGGTCTTTACATCCTCCCCCACTTAATATCATTCGTCCTAATGCAGGTAAAGAGGTTGTTTCCAATAGAACCTCGGCTTAGGAAGGGCAAGAAGAAGAATAGGTAAGCAAGGAAGGAAGAAAGATGGAAGAGAGAAAAAAAGTAACCAATAATAACAACAGGGAATACAATACCTGAGGCGAACAAAACCACATACCGTAATAAAAATCTAAGAATATGAAGGGAAATGCATGCTACTAAGCCTATCGGTGAACACTATAAACTACCTACTAACCTTCTACCTTAATCCTCGACCTCCACACCCTCCTATCAAGTGTCATGTCCTCAGTGAGCTGAAGCAGCGCCATGTCCTGCCTAATCACTTCTCCCTAGTACTTCTTAGGCCTACCTAGACCCCTTCTCAAACTCTCCATGGCCAACCTATCACACCTCCTGACAGGAGCATTAATGCTTCTTCTCCTAACATGTCCAAACCATCTCAGTCGTGACTCCCACATCTTGTCCTCCATGGAGACTACTCCCACTGTCCCGGATAGAATCATTCTTAATCCTATATCGCCTGGTACACCCACACATCCATCTCAACATCCTCATCTCTGCTACTCTCATCTTCTGCACGTGGGAGTTCTTGAATGACCAACACTCAGCCCCATACAGCATAGCAGGTCAAACCACCACTCGATAAAACTTACCCTTAAGTTTTAACGGCATATTCCTATCACATAGAACACCGAAAGCGAGCCTCCACTTCATCCACCCCGCTCCGATGCAATGTGTGACATCTTCGTCAATCTCCCCGTTAACCCGGATAATACACCCGAGATACTTACAACTCGCTCTCTTGGGGATAACTTGAGTATCAAGCTTAACCTCTACGTCTGCATCATGGGTCTCACTGAATTTGCACTCCAAGTATTCTGTCTTGGTTCTACTCAGTTTGAAACCTTTAGACTCCAAGGTCTATCTTCAAAGCTCCAACCTCGTGTTAACTCCGCTACGCGTCTTGTCAATCAACATTATATCATCGGAAAATAGCATTCACCAAGGCATCTCCCCTTGGATGTGACGCGACAGTACATCCATCGCCAAGGCAAACAAAAATGGGCTAAGAGTTGATCCCTGGTGCAACCCCATCACCACAAGGAAATGGTCCGAGTCACGACCCACAGTCCTCACCCGAGTCTTAGCATCATCATACATATCCTTAATCACCCTAATATACGCTACCGGAACGCCGCTAACCTCCAAACACCTCCACATGACCTCCCTCGGAACTTTATCGTATGCCTTCTCAAGGTCGATAAACACCATATGCAAATCCTTCTTCCTTTCCCTGTACTTCTCCACTAATCTCCTTACCAGATGAATCGCTTTCGTAGTCGAACGCCCCGTCATGAATCCAAACTTTATTACTTTATTACTTGAAATTATTTTCTCTTGCATTGCGTGATGTATTTAATTTGTCTTTGGCAAGACTGAGCCGGGCAGAGGTGACTTTGTAAAGTATTTAATTGGCCGAATTAAGGTAAGTGTCTTACCTAACTTTGTTGAGGGAATTTTTCCTACTATTTGACATTATTTGCTACATGCGGGGGTGATACATATATGAAGTGACGAGAATATATGATTTGTGAGCATGTGATTCTTACTCGCCATATCGTCCTATAAAAATCTCAATAAATCAATTGATTTTATGAACTCTTTGTTGATTTTCGGTGTTTAATTGTGAACGATTTGTATTTTTTGCATGATTCATCTTTTTAAATTATTAAAAATTGCATCACTATTATCAAGGAATTATAAAGTTACAATTAAATAAATAATAGACGAATGATAGTTATTTAACGTAATGTAGTTTTAATAACTAATTACCAAAATTAATCATTTTATTCGATAAAACATAGATTTTATTAGGAATATAAAATTAGTGGTTTTATTCTTGATTAATCTATAAATAGATGTAATAAGGTTTAAAATTAATTACTATATTTTTTGGATTAAATTAGATTTGAACTTAATTAGATTAACTAGTTTAATTAATTAAAAGAGCTAAAATCGGACATGGGCCAAGAAATACACAGGCCCAATCCCTATCTCTATACACTCAAACTACCCAGCCCAAACCTAAATCTACACTACCCAAGCGACCCAGCCCAATACACCTCCTACCCGGTCCGTCCCCAATACCCAAAACGACCCCGTTTCACCCCAGAAGTGATCCCAGCCGTTGATCAAAACAAATCAAACGGCTGGGAACTCCCAACCCTCCACTATAAAGATGTCCAAACACTCACCACCACCCCTCATTTCACCCAAATCCTAACCCCCCCAAACCCTAGCCGCCTCCCCTCCCCTTCGTCTCTCTCTTCTGCCTCGACCAAACCCTAGCCGCCCTAGGTTTCCGCCGCCTGGAAATCGCCTACCAGCGGCGGAGCTTCTCCAATCAACCCCAACTTTTGATCAGATAATCCCCATGGCCTCCCCAATCACCTCCCACTATCAATCTCACCAAAAACCCACTCAACCTCTATTAATTCAGATCTAGGAACCCATAAACCCTAGTTTCCCCTGTCGGCCGATTCGAAGACTTTTAGTGGCTCTAACCTACACGGATCGATAGCTCTCAACGAGGGCTAATGATTTCTGTGGGTTTGAGTCATTTCCAAACCCTACCGAAATCCGTCCAAGCTTCTCCCATTAACCGGTATCCCCTGAAACTTCACTTCCCTTTTTCATTTTTTCTTTTCTTTTTCTTTTTCTCGTTTGAATACAAACCTAAAATTACTAGGTTCTTAGATTTTAAATTTTCAGTTTTCTGTTTGTATTTTTCTTTTCTTTGAGGTTAAATGTTGCTTTGAATTTCATACGGTTTCAAATCTCATTCAGGTTTTAGTTGTCAATTCTTGCATGTCATGATTAATGTTCATAATCTAAGTTTTCCAGTGTCCTTTCTTGACTGATTTTCGATTTTTTTTTAGTTTATGTGTTAATTAATCGACACTTGTCTAAAACCTTCCTGTTTAGGTCCAATTAAAGTAGTAATTTAGGTTGACTCTAATATTACTAATTAATCCCTAAACTAATTAGTATAGGTTTTCACATGTTCCTCCATAACTTGTTTTCTTCATCTTTTGTTGTTTGTTATCTTAGAAATCAGTATGTAGGACTAATTCATGATGCTATCACTTAATTGATTCTAAAGCTTAGTTTAGGCTTCACATTGTTTCTTGAATACTTACTCTCCTGAAGTGTAATTAGTCATGCATGATTTAGATTGTTTGAAATTAATCCTTGATTATTTTTCCCATGGTCATGTAATGTCTAATAATTGATCAGGCCTAATTAATCGTGAACACTAGGGTTATTAGAATCACACTGGTTTCGAAAATAGGTGCTCAAAGTCTAATTACTGATTCTAAGTTTGACTTTTAGGATTCTGTTTTAGTTAGTTATACATAACTAATTAGCCTAGGCTTGGGTTGGAGCTAAAATCCCAATTAGGACAACTAAGTCTAATGGTGTAGCTAATTGAACTATTTGAACTAACTAATCTAAGTCCTGAAATAAATTCAATGGAGATTTAACTAATTGTCTTATTTAGATCTTTTCGACCTCGCTTTTAAAGAGGCTTAAGCTTCCAACCTTTTTATTTAGTTTAATCACTCAATTAGGATAAAACTAGTCAACTTAATAAATAACACCTCCTTAATTATTCAAAGAGTAATTTTAAGGACACTAAGGGGGAACATAGCACTTTAAATTGAGGAATCTTGGGTGGTTACACCCAAGAAGCTTCTAGAATTAGGAATATCAGAAAATCAGATTTTTTCTAAGGGTAAAACAGTAACTTTAAAAGGGGATAAGGGCTGGAATCAATAGGAATTTTCTAGAAGGGTACAGTTGTTCAAAAGGATAAGGTTTGATAGTTGTACCTGTACTATTTTCAGCCCAATTAGATAAGGAATATGTCAAGCATATCCTATCAAAAAATACCCCTATAAATACACACATCTTTTACCACAGGGGGGGTTCCACTTTTTTTTTTACTCTCTCCGAGCTGCTGAAAGCATTTTTGAAAGCACAGGAAAATCAGAGTACTGTCCATTCATAAACGAAAAAAATTCAAAAAAAAAATATATATTAGTAGAAAAGCAAATAGAAATCCGATTTCTTTTTGGAATCAAGTTCATAAAGATATGGTCTAGTTTTCAGCTTCTATTTCTTTCCTTTGGATTCTGATTTTGAGAATCTTAAACACTCATATCCAAGAATTCTGGATCAATTCCTGCTGGGCTACTGGGTTTTCTTTGGGTTTCTGTTTGCTGCTGTTGATCTCTCTTCCTTCTTGTTGTTTGTTGTTCATACTTGACCTTTATTTGGTCAAGTATCTTGTGCTATTTTGTTTTTTCCTCTTAAAAGGTATGTATCAGCTCATCTCTTCTTAATGAAATTTTTTGACTAGAATCCTCATCTTCTATTCACTGTATAAAACTGGCTTTTCTTGATAAACTAAGTTACTATTTCTGTTTTGTTAAATGTGACTGCGTAGATGTTTATTGGTATAATAATGACTTTTTGAGTGTGATAGGTAATGTCTTGATGTTAGTATTTCTCCTGCTGGTGCATGATTGTTTGCTTCAGATTATATGTATATAAATGTGGTGAATACTCATAGTTCTATAATAGAACAAGCTGCACTAGGATGATTGAATCTGGCCTTTTCTATGGTCAGATTCTTTCCCTAAGAGTGCACAAAATATGCTTTCAATTGAATCTCTTTGGTCAATAAAGAGATTCAACAAGCAAATCTCTAGATAGGTTAGTATTAGCACTAGGGTAGATGTGTTTGACTTATTTATAGTCAAATTCACCCCATAATAGTGCACAAAATAGTAGTGTAGATGGCTGAAATTCACCCTTTAGAAGGGTATACAACATGTAGTCAAAAGGGCTATAGAGTAAAGAATCTGAACTCTTATATGGTCTGATTCATCCTCTAAAAAGCCAAGAATAGTTAAAGTGTTCAAATGAATACTGGTTGGAGTATTGATATGGTTGTTAGGAATGTCAAGCAAGTTTGTATCTATGGTTTTGAATCTGACTCTCCCTTATAGTCAGATTTAATCTAAGAAAAAATACATAAAACATGTTGCCTTTCTTTCTGCTGAATCTGTAATTGCTTGTTAAAATTTGGTTTTTCATCTATGTGTGATTATAACAGTAGAATTATCTCTTAGAGGCTTCTGTGATTAATTCTATATCCCTGAAGTCATAATAAGAGTCATTAGCTAGCATTAAAAGGTAGTGAATCTGAACCTTTAAATGGTCAAATTCACCCCCCATAAGATGCTTATATATGCTGGTTTGGACGACTTAGATCTTATGTCACTATGGGAGCATCATGTAAAGAGTCGAATCTGATCTCTGTAATGATCAGATTCATTCTTTTACAGTGTATATGAGTTCTGCATAGGTCCAGTTGGGACTAAAAGCTGAGGAATACAGATCCTAAAAGCATGAAAGTTGTTGGATTTCACAGGAGCAACAACTAATCTTGTTTTTTTATTTTCTTCTTATTATTAGAATTTGTATATTTAACTAAGAACAATGTAATAGCATAATTACAGCCTTTTTTTATATATATTTTTAGTTGTAATAAGGACTGGACTATACACTTAATTTGAGTTTTATTCATGTTTTTTTTTCTTCCTAAAATTCGAATTTACATTCTATCTATTCTGAAAATGACATTAGGCAAAGAACCCATGCGAAATCTGTAAAAACACTTCACTGGATCAAAAAAAATGGTTGTCTCAAAATTCAGTTAGAGTTTCGACATAAAGTCAGTAGATTATCTTCAGTCTATTTTGTGTCTTATAAATCTGCGAAAAATTAATGTATACATGTGTGAACTTTAAGACTTTAGAAACATGAGATCAGTTTGTTTTAAATTGATAAGAATCACTGTCTCAAAAATTAATAAGATTGCCTGTGGTTCGATCTTTTTGCTAGAAATCATAAAATATTCTGAAAGTAGCATGATTTTGCCTTGCCAATCCATTTCAGAATTAATGAGTATTTTAGATATATGCTTAGGCTGCCTAAAAATGGAAAACCAGAAAATCCGTTGTGTTATGCTCCTAAGTGTATGTATGAATGAACATGTATTTTGATTACCCTACTTCCTATTTATTCATCAAACTGAAAAGTAAAGATTATTCAGACTTAGTTGGATTTCCTAAACTAGTGACTTCCCTATAAACTAGCCACAATTAGGATTAGCCAAAAGAGTTGAAACAAATTGGGCTAAAATGTGGCCATAGCCCAAAAATCTTGTCCTTTAGGTTAGTAGATTTAATTTTAGACAATCTTCACATACCTTCTATATAGAATCATGCCTTTTAGATTGAAATTTGATAAATAGTCGAGTATTATTCTAAAATTACCATAACCTACACTCGGAAGTGGCAACTCATGTCCCTGATTCTAACTCAAAACAATAATAAAAATCACACGTTGTAATTGCAGGTGCATTTCATGTGGCGCAATTATAATGTGTCCAAAAACAAACAAGTGCACACCATCGTGACTTGTTCCAAGATAAATCCATAAATATTAAAAGCAGCTAAAAAGTGAAAAAGGCTAAAATGCACAATAGGTTCAAAATATGTAAATAATCAGATAATTAGGCCAAATATCAATAGTTAAGCGCCGTGCTAGAACCACGGAATTCGGGAGTGCCTAACACCTTCTCCCGGGTTAACAGAATTTCTTACTCGGATTTCTGGTCGCAGACAAATTAAAACAGAGTCAAAATTTCCTCGGTTTGGGATTTTAAAATAAAACGGTGTCCCGGAGCATCGTCAAAAATTCGGGTGGCGACTCTGAAATAATAAACAAATCCCAAAATCGAATAATGTCACTTAAATTGTAAAAACTCCCTTATTACCCTTCATCAATCTCGATGGGTAGTGGAAAAAGGAGGTGTGACATGCATGTGCCAGGTTTAATCATGCTCGGGGTTAGATTATGATATGAATTGTGCCTAGTAGAATTACGTGACCTTCTTGATTCATATCTTACTTGACTCGTAGATACTAAGAATATAGAATTAAATGTTAGAAACCAATATTTAGCTTATTATTGATTAAAATTTGACAGAATTCTGAGAAAAAAATTGATGTGTCTAATTCGTTCATCATTAAGTTTAATCATTAAATACATCGCTACGACCGATATTCTTGAGATATTAGATTCTATACTCGTGTTGTAGATCATTCTTGAGATATGTTGAAGTACTTGAATAATGAGGTTCTTGAGTGTTTATTGAACTAGTTTTGGCTTGAAAGTTGTGATTGGGATTCATTTTGAATATTCATTTAAACACTCTCTTTGATGTTATTTATGCTTCCTACCTTGTTTTTCATTGATACATATATGCTTGGTAATGAAGAGTGTAAAGCACGAAGGGTGATGTTGTTCCATGCTATGTGAGTGTAAAGCACGAAGGGTGATGTCGTGCCATATCATTTGAGAGTAAAAGCACAAAGGGTGATATCGTGCCATGTTATGTGAGTGCAAAGTACGAAGGGTGATGTCGTTCCATTTCATTTATATTATCATGCTTTTATATTATCATGAGTTTATGGCATGATTGGTCTTTCCGTGCAGGCGAGGACGGGGGACATGCAGTATATTGTGGTATATTTTCCTTGTGTATACGTTCATGCCTTTACATTGAGCCGTTATTGTCGTACTTATGGTTCTTTTGTGACTTGTCGTTATGGCTCTGTCCTTTCCCTCTATCTTAATTGTTATGGTGTTGCCCATGCCTTCTACTTGCTTAACTTGCAAATATCATTCCTATTTCCTGTTGTTATAATTGCATCTATGTCGTATCTATTTTGTTGCACTTTAATACATGTCTTCTACCATGTTAGTCATTCATGCCTCTACTTGTTAACTTGTAAAGATCATGTGTTCCCCTCTTATTCGTTATACCTATATTTATGCATCCACCGTGCTAGTTAGTAGAAGTTATAATCCTTTTTCCTAATTGTTGTCATTACTCCTATGCTTTCCGCCTAGTCTATTAGTATTTTCCTTATGTACATCCTCGTTCATTATTGCTACTTGCGTATTTCCTACTTTGTCATTACTGTTATCGGCATTTCAGCCTTCCGATTGGTATTGTTATACGCATATTTGGTGAGGATGAGATAAATGCACGAAGGGTGTTGCCGTGCAATTGACTTGATATCAGAGTATATTCATCACGCTATGAAAGTTACGGAGTGACTATTGTGGTTTATTGGTTTTCGCTCTAAGGAAAAGATTGGTCGAGATATTGGAAAATGTTGAATTGTGATCTCTTCTAGTACGCAGTTATTGCTTTGTATATTCGTTTCGTGTACTCTATTTTGTTATATTATAGTATAGTTCTATTGCTAGTTTACGGTACAGATTTTATCACTGATCATCTTCTAACTAAAAAGCCTTGTTGCTTCTTCGACGAGGTTAGACAGGGTACTTACTGGCTACATGGGTCGGTTGTACTCATACTACACTTTTGCACCTTGCATGCAGATTTTGGAGAGGAACTGCTGGCAGGGGCAGATTCATGCTTCCCGAAGCAGTGTCACGCGACACCGCTTTGTCGGAAAATTTTATTAAATATATGTATTACTGTTGTACGGAAATGGATAACGTTAGAAAAATGACATAAATTGACATAAATTGTGTCTTGGTTTGTTAGTTATGTGCTTGATTATGATCTAAGAGGTCGAAGGTTCGAATCTCATCTAACACAATTTTCTTTTGTAAATATTTGAGAGAGCATTTGTGGTTAAAAATTGTGATAAAGTAGAATTGAACCACGACCTTTTCTATCTTAAGACTCAAAGAATCAAATAGATTAAGGCTATTTCTTGTCTAAAATATAATAATCAAAGTTATATTTAAATTTTTCTATAAATTTCGACACCGCTTATAAAAAATTCTGCATACGCCCCTGATTGTTGGTGATGTCGAAAGCCGACTCTGAAGATGTTCGTGCATTCCGGAACATGGCTTCCACTTGTCCTTGGTAGCTTTAGATTTTGCTAATCTGGTTATGTAACTTTCAAACAGATTATGCATTTATTTGTACCAGTTTTATAAATTTCAAATTCTTGAAGCTCGTGATTTGTACTACCAATCCTTGGGTTATTAAATAAAAGTTCAAATAATTCTTCATTGTTTTCCAATAAATCTCATTTGGATTGTATTGATTGTTAGTTGGTTTACCTAGCGGGTCGAGTTAGGTGCCATCACGACTGGTAAATTTTGGGTCGTGACACTTGCCCAGGAGACTTGAGGTAGATCTGTTTGGCGTTCGCAGTCCCTGAAGTCTCCTTAAACCTTGTTTTACTGCTTATCTTGTTTCAGACAGATGTATTTCATTCAGAATATATTTGTAGTATTCTAGTCGCTCATGTACTTGTGACTCAAGATTTCTAGGATTAGTATAGCTTGCATTACTTTTGGTATTTATCTCATGTATTTAGAGTTTATCATCCGTTAATTTTTATTGTTCTGCTTTTAAATTGTTAAAAATGGCTAATTAATTAGTTATGTTAGTTTGTCTAGCAAGTGGATGTTAGGCGCCATCACGATCCCACGTTGGGATTTCGGGTCATGACACTCACACAATTTTCACAAATTTCTGGTACTATTCGGGTACCATAGCAAAAGACCATGGAACCGGTGGTGATCATGATATGGTTGACGAATTAGAAAATGATTGGTTGTTTCGTTGAAACTGAAGGATGATCTCGTAGACGATTTTTTCTCATGGTTGAAGGCTAATTTCATGTTGCGGTCATTTTTCAAGAGATAAGTATTAATTTATGTTTAATTACAATCTATGATTATGTGCTATTTATATTCCATGCAAGTGATCGATGGTATTTGCTTGTATTCCATCAATATCTTTTACCATCGACGATAGAATTTTACTGCAGTTTGACACCGTCTAGCTCTCTCAGTGCCTTCTTTACAATGTTCACTAGTCAAATACATCTCCATCTCTTTCATTTCAGTTGAAATATCGAACTCGCATGATTCATACAATCACCCTTTACTGAGTGCTTAATAATTACTCCGCTGATCAATTGATTAGTGTGACGCTATTGAGGAAGAGCAAATCATGTCGATGCTTGAACAGTTCGAAGCAATCAAGTAACGATTCCGAACCAAATAGATATTGACAACCGCGAGAAAAGATGATAAGATTGAACGTGGATTGACATTTTATTCGCAGGGTAAAACGATCAAAGTTCAAGTGTCTTTTCCTAAATCATGGTGATCATAACAAATATCAGAACACAAAATGCAACACCAATATCTCTCCCTGCAGCAAACCATCTCTTGTTGCTAAATTTGATACTTGAGCTTGACTGGACATCTGCAATGACCAAAATGTTAAAAGCTGGTAAGAACTGGATTAGTGTTTGAAATAACAGCGCTATGCTGTAAACCCTAGTTATAGAAAATACCGCCGCCTATGCTTGTATTGTTTCCAGTTTTGAAGTGGCTGGCGAAGTCGATAAAAACCTGAGCGTCCGGTGAATTAGGAGCAAGTTTTAGCAGTGCTATCACAGAACAACTGAAGTAGAATTAGTAATAAGGATGAAATAATTTGTCTGCATGAGTATGTAACATCCTAGGTATATGTCACAGAAACACGAGAGCGATGCTAAGTGTATAAAGAAACAAGCTTTGGACATATTTTAAAGTTATGAGATCCTCGCTCAAAACGGACAATATTACGTACCAGGGCATTCTGAAATATTTGTTGGAGCACCGCAGATGTAGGGCAGAGCGAGTGCTAAGGTGGCATTGATTTTGAAGCCAATATTTGGCTCATTTCTGTCTTTGACAATAAGGCAAAGACAATATTTGGTTTTGTGTAGATCTTTTCTGAGCTGAGCACAGCAAGCTGGGGTGGGAAGTTGAGCATCTCCACCAACATAAGACAAGCAAGATGATAGATGAAGCAGTTGGTTTTGACACTCTTTTCTATCCTCTGCAAAATCAGAGCATGCAAAACCAATCATCAGAAACCACGCCCAGCTCAGAATCATGTCGTCTAAACTCTGAATTCCCCAATTGGCAACTGGTTCCGCAATGAATAACAGGTAGACACAATCATTGGGGAAAGACATTAGTGATTTCTGTGTCCAGAAAGGAACGAAGAGGGAACTTACAGTTCGATTTCTGACTGTCGAATTTGATAAAATGGAGCAACTTTCCAGCACACTTGAAACTGCTTTATTCTCCACTCAATATACCTTTTTATTTTAGCAAAAAGAATTTGTTATCACAAACATGTTTCTACGTATAATTTTGTCAAATTCTTGTTGCTTAATGGGGTAAACGCAGACCAATTTAACGTGAAAAAAGTTGTTTATAAATGTGAAAAAGATTTTCTTATGAAAAACGTATACATAAATACACTAGCCTTTTCGACCTAATGAAGAACATAAATAAATATTTCCTTAACGTATACACAACTCTTGAATGTTAAAATGGTTAATTAATTAGCTCGCGTTGGTTTTCCTAGCAAGTGGATGTTATGTGTCATCACAGACCCACGGTTGGGATTTCTAGTCGTGACACCCAGACAATTTTCACAAATTTCTGGTATTATTCGAGTAACACAGCAGAAGATAATGGAACTGGTGGTGATCATGATATGGTTGACGAATTGGAAAACGGCTGGTTGATTCGTTGAAACTGAAGGATGATCTCATATACAATTTTTGCTCATGCTTGAAGGCTAATTTCGTAGTTGTTGTCACGTTTCAAGAGATAAGTATTGATTTATGTTTGATTAAAATTTATGATTATGTGTTTTCTATATTCGATGCAAGTGATCATGGTTATCCGATCCACTGTTTATACGTGTATTCCATCAATCTCTTTTACCATCGGGTATAGTATTTTACAGGAGTTTTACACCCACTGTGTAGCTCTGTCAGTGCCTTATTTACAATGTTCACTAATCAAATGCATTTCTATCTTTTACATTTCAGTTGAAATATCGAACTCAGTGGCGGAGCTAGAGCTTCGGATGCGACTTTGGCCGAACCCAGTAACTTTGGTCTAATTTCCAAACTTTATATTTGCCTTTAAAAATTCAGTGAATATGTACATATTATTAATTTCAAACCCAGTAACTTAGAAGGAATAGAATCTCGAACCCATTAGCTTCAAATTCTGGCTCCGCCTCGAACTCTAATGATTCATCATGATCACCCTTTACTGAGTGCACTTGAACTGACAAGGAAATGTGGAAAACTTATATCAAGACCTTAAGAATTAGTTTGACACTTACTCAGCTGAATTGGTTGTGTAACGCTACTGAGGAGGAGCAAATCATGTCGATGCTTGAATAGTTCGAAGCAATCAAGCAGCAATATTATACTCAAGTAACGATTCTGAACCAAATACATATTGAGAACCGCGAGAAAAGATGATAAGATTGAACGTGGATTGACATTTTTATTCACAGGATAAAAGGATCAAAGTTGTAGCGTATAAACTTAAGTGTCTTTTCCTAAATCATGGTGATCATAACAAATATCAGAACAAAAAATGCAACACCAATATCTCTCCCTGCAGCAAACCATCTCTTGTTGCTAAATTTGATACTTGAACTTGACTGGACATCTGCAATGACCAAAATGTCAAAAGCTGTTAGAACTGGATCAGTGTTGAAATTAATAACAGCGCTATGCTGTAAACCCTAGTTATAGAAAAATTGTATACTATACCGCCTATGCTTGTATTGTTTCCAGTTTTGGAGTGGCTGGCGAAGTCGATAAAAACCTGAGCGTCCGGTGAGTTAGGAGCAAGTTTTAGAAGTGCTATCACAGAACAAATGAAGTAGAATTAGCTTCAAATATTAGTAAAGTCAATTAATGAACCTCAGTTTTAGTAGTAAGGATGAAATAATTTGTCTGCAGGAGTATATAACATCTTAGGTAAATCTCACAGAACACGAGAGAGATGCTAAGCATACCAAGAAACAAGCTTTGGACATATTTTAAAGTAATGAGATCCTAGCTGGAAACGGACAATATTACTAATGGATTGAGCTATTACGTACCAGGGCATTCTGAAACATTTGTTGGAGCACCGCAGATGTAGGGCAGACCGAGTGCTAAGGTGGCATTAATTTTGAAGCCAATATTTGGCTCATTTCTGTCTTTGACAATAAGGCAAAGACAATATTTGGTTTTGTGTAGATCTTTTCTGAGCTGGGCACAGCAAGCTGGGGTGGGAAGTTGAGCATCTCCACCAACATATGACAAGCAAGATGATAGATGAAGCAGTTGGTTTTGACACTCTTTTCTATCCTCTGCAAAATCAGAGCTTGCAAAACCAATCATCAACAACATAAGAAAAAAGTTTGACATTGTAACACTAGTTAAAGGATTTAATTCTATCCTTTTTGTTCTTTTTTTGGGTGGGTTTTTAATTTGTCAGGGGAGGGAGAACGTACGCTTTTATATAAAATACCTAGAGCTCCCTAGAGTGTTGAAAGATTGTATTCCAGAAAATTAGGGGGTTGGATCGGATGTCAAAAGCCAAATTATTAAGCAAAGTCAGTGAGTGGAGCAAGATTTTGAACTGATTGGCAATACTTAGCTTAAAATAAGGTTTCTTGTGAGTAGCTTTTTCAAGTTTTACAATTAAAAGATTCTCAGATATTGACATTCTTATACCTTCTTTTACTTCTACTTCTTTCTTTTATTTTATTTTTCTTCTTGTTTCCTTTCTTTCTCATGAATTACACTCTGGAAAATGGATTTGGGAAGCAATCAAAATTGACATCAAACAACACCGTGTATTGCACATATTTTAGGTATTCAACTTTTTAATTATTCTTTTTTGGGGGGGGGTGTTGGGGGAAGAAAGACCCTTCTAGGAGTTGTAATCGGCGGTTTTCCTAAGGTTACAAAATAAGTAATATAAATATGTTCATCACGTGAAACCTGCATTTTATTATTTACCTATACTATGTCACCATTTGAAAAGGAAAATAACTGAAAAGATCTTAAGAATTTTATCTATCGATCTCCCATGCAAGTTTTATTGAAGAAAACCATGACACTAAAACATAAAATTGATATCCCCCTCGGATTACATTTAATGATCTAGTATTGTTCAACCATTGTATAAGGCCAAAATAAGATTAATTTATGACGTTAATTCCACCAAAATTGTATAAAAATATACAACAAAATAGTACTAGATGTAATCAGCCATTTCTCCTGGCAGGTATAGCAAATATACCTGTCTTTATGCCAATTTCCTGAAACGCCCATGCCCTATTATATTTATAACGTTATTTATACATGACCGGAATTTCCGACCTTTCAAGGATACACGAGCAAAAGTCAATCATTTTGTAGCTGAATAATATAGGAAATAGGGCTAGGTAAATTAAATCCACAAAACTGAACTACATTTCCTCCTCTACCCCTAAGCTTCTCTACTCGGACTCTGTAACTCTTTTTCCATTGTGCCCGTAGTCTAAAGAACATATAGTGACACGAACCGGATGACACTTTGAAAATTTAAAGAAAGAAATTGATTAAAAACTATCATAATTTTCTATGTGATGATAAGGTGGCATGATACAGACGCTGAGCAGCTACCCCACCACGGGATACCAACGTCATTAGTTACCATTCTTACAATTGACATATATTTCTCCTTTTTGACTTGTTTGTTCTTCTATTTTTCAATTCATCCTCCAGCACGACCTGCACCAAATGAATATAAGTTATCATTCCCCTATAATTCTGGTAACAAGTAAACCTCTAAGGGCAAAATGCTTAGTCGACAACACAAAGGGGCTAGGTTAAATAAGCAATATGTATTTGATACCAAAATTAACAGAAATGTCGCATACCAATTGTCAGCGTCTAGTTCTAGGCTTGCAGCGAAACTCAGCTAAGAGTGCTATATGATCGGAGGACCACTCTGGAGAAGGAAGTGCTGTATCTTTTCTCAAGCTTTCCTCATCCAAGAGCTCTAACAACGATTCAACAGTCAAAGAGTCCGCTGAAAGCACATAACAAACCACCACATATCAGACTAAACATAAAAATATAAAGATAGGTAAATAAATTTATAATGTTAAATAAAATTATGACTGCATGCAGAAAACATACAACGGAATAAAAGACAAAAATATAATACGTCTAAGACAGAATCATGCAACAATACCAGAATAGAATATATAATCATGAGTCCCAATAAAATCTCTAGTGCAGTTTGTAAACAAGGGTTCGTTGGTACTAGGATCCATCCTCCTCCGTTGCTGTTCTAGTCCAAGAACCATAGGCATTCGAGCGAAGGATGAGTAAGCACTGACCTGTACAGAAATATACCAATATAAACAAAATGTGAGTTGTATGGTCAAGGAGCTTATTTAGTCTTCTCACCAAGGGAGTCTAATACAAAAAATACATATTTTTTCCAGTCTGCTCTCTGGAAGAGTAGGGAACATGGGGAAGCAAACATATCTAGTTTGAAAGATAAGAGGGAAAATGGGAGCTTTCTAAAGTTACTGAAGTGATACCAATGGCAGTTGATGCATCAACTTTGTGGCTGGACGCAAAATACCAAGAGGGTCCATTGCTAAATCTGGATGCATTGGATCAACTTTCCCCATTGCTAGAAGTGCATGAGGAGCACTGCATTGCCAAGAGCTTTTATCAGTAATGTTACTCTTCCAGCCTGCTTTTGCATAAAATGAGGAAGGAATGGAGGTACAACTCTTAACAATGCCGATAAGGGACATGGAATTTGAAATCAAGGAAAAACGGACCTTCCGGGGACTGAATTAAAATCACCACAGACTAGCATTGGAATGTCAGCACTAGCAGCAATTTTCTCTAGTCCTTTTAAAAGTGTGTGAACCTGAAATGTAAACAAACTGCAATTACGTTCTTTTACCCAGAAAAGACAGTGAACAATTCTATATCTTATCCGGTAGTAGTAACCTGCCAAAGTTTAACATCCTTTAACTCTTGATGAACATTTACATGTGTGTTAGCCTGCATTCAGAAATGAAGGAACGTTTTCAGTACATGCATGAACAGAAGAATATTACCACCTACATTTAAGTGGGCCCCAGAATAAGAGAATTTAAAAGATAAAATTTTGGCAGCTCAAAATAACATGCAAGAGATTTCTGTAATAAGCACCAAGCAAAAACTTGTAATGAAGATAATTTTTCTCCAGATCAATTGCAAGTTCACCACAGCATGGTAACTCCAATAAAGGAAATAAATTTCAAGGAAACTGACTTCCCTAGAAGAGCAAAGATACAATGCCCTATAACTTTTTTTCTAATAATCGTGTTGTCTGGGCCAGCTTGTGCACACCTCGACTAATTCCACGGGATACCTGCCAACTCCCGGTAACTTTGCCAACCAAGGCGTGGATAAATGGGAAGAAAGCACCTAGTGTGTTTGCCTCCGTTAGGATTTGAACCTGAAACCTCATGGTTCTCACTCACTTCATTGGCCACTAAGCTACACCCTTGAGTGCACACAATGCCCTATTATTTTCTCCGGGCATCTGTGTAAATTACCAATACGACAGCCGAAATACAGTCATTTCCATGGTACTTCATCAACGATACCACAATCACAGCCAACATCCATGCATCGTGTATAGGGTAAAAATGGCAACACAAGTAAAAAACGCAGTTGGTACAACATGGCACTTTAACATAGACCGCAACCAGAGTATGATATGGGTTTGTCCCGCTGTCAGTTTATTGCAACATGGTCCATGCACACCAGGACTGTTTCATGAAATACTAATGGAAGAGTTCGCAAAAATGCTGAAAAGCCAACACTGCCTATTGGCAGGGAAGAGATTTGACATTTAATAGCATCTTGCCATCAATTACTAAAATCGGATCTGATATCACTCCCACACAACACCCCAGCTGCAAAAAAAATGGAAAACGGAAAAATGTGTGTAAGAAGAGAGGGGAATTTCATTTTCTACCGTGGTCTGAAACAGAGGGAGGAGTAAACTTCTAAGCAAGCTATGAGCAGGAGCTATAGGGTCTTTCTTAGGTTGCTCCTAAATTAGCATTTGTTGAAGATTATTCTTTCTTTTCATTGTTTGAAGATCATTCTTTCTTAACTTGCATATTTCCAAAACTGTTGTACTTCTCCAGTTTCCTTGAGGCTAACGTCATAAACAAATTAAGAATAAACAAGCTAGCAAGGTAGAGACCAATTAATTAAATTTTGTTAAAGAGTTAATAAGGAAGAACATATACTGGGAAAGAAAACATAAGTAAAGAATAATTGGGACAAGTAATGAGTGTGTAATAAAGACTGATTCAAACAAAAAAATCCTGTTAAACAATCCTATTTTCTTGCTAGAGTGATTATATTCCTTCTTTTCCCGATAACATTAATTGTTTGAAGATGGTTCTTTCTTAACTTGCATATTTCCAAAACTGTTGTACTTCTCCAGTTTCCTTGAGGCTAACGTCATACACAAATTAAGAATAAACAAGCCACCAAGGTAGACCGATTAATTAAATTTTGTTAGAGAGCTAATGAGGAAGAACATATATTGGGAATGAAAACGTAGTAAATAATAATTGGGACAAGTAACGAGTGTAATTAACACCAATTCGCACAAAAAAATCCTGTTCAACAATCCTATTTTCTTGCTAGAGTGATTATACTACATATGGAAAGAAAACTGTTCCAGGCATAGGCATCACAACTGAGTCACAGAGTTGTCTTACTATCCCCCCCTCAATGATTAGTCTAGATATTGTGTTTCAACTACACTTCATTTCAAAGATCAATATTCTTTTTTCATTTCAGAAACCGGGATTCTTTCAAATGGGACAAACTGATATCACTTTGGAAACCTTAAAAGCATATGAACATGTACTCCAGAGGACACAAATCAACAATAGTTGAAGGGACTTCCAACTCTGTCAGCCAAGACCTATACTGAATGTGCCTATCAGCCAAAAACCTAAAATGACGCCGAAGGCAGCAACAGGACATGCCATAATGCAAAATGGTGCTTACTGATTCATCAGTACAGTTTCTTTAAGCTAATACAAATGACACAGTAAGAAGCTCTTGACAGTAAGATAATTGAACAGTACAACAAAAATGATACAGAAGATAGAAGTCAATTTACAGAAATGCCAAAAGCACAGCAACTTGAAATAAAAGACAAACTGTTATCCTGCGACATTGTAACAGGCTGTGAGTTTATTCCAACAGCACAGAACAGAACACAGAATTTTAACATTAAAGGGAAAAGGGAAAGGAGCACCAGTTCCTTACCACACAAACAAGTTGGCGCTTCCCAGGGTTGTCAATCCCCTGGTTATTGAACTTTGCTTCCAGAACCACAATAAGTGCAATGTTATCCTGTCAAAGCACACACTAGTGAGATATAAGCCCAGTTCTGAAATGAACAATAAGGAACCACTTGACAAATTCGGCAAGATACCTTAACCAAACGACTTAGTGCGGTCTTCTTTTGGGCACTAGGAACTAAGGCTTCAGTCAAAGATTGAGCAGCTTTATTGAACTCAACCTGCAACAAGAGCATAAGATTTCTTGTTACAATATTAATTCATGAATCATGTTATAAGAACTAAAGCTCATCACAGGAACACAGCTGTCGTACCTCATATTTTTTAACATGTGCAAATCTATCTCGGCGGAAAAATGTGGCACAACCATCAATGGTATTGATATTTCCACCAAACACCTGCATATAGAAAAAGAGTGTCATTTAAAAATCAAAAACTGTCAAACACATACTAAGCACCACGAACCTCAGCTGTTTTCCTTTTGAACAAAGCTTGATAACCATGTTTGTCCAGCTCAGGAGCGAAGAATTCCTCAAAGTGATCATTCTGAACCTGAAAATGGAAACATATAGCATTAAGATACAGGTATTTATAAGTCCACAACACTCATTTAACATGACAAGTATATTGGAAGACATATCTAGATGTGAAAAAAAAAACAAATCCTTCAAGAAGAAACTGATTATGCATGCATCAAATTCAGGAAGAAAATATATTTATTTGACCTAAATAAGAGCATATTTCAGGAAAAAGGAAATTCAGTAACACGGTTTTAATGAAGTGCTGGGGCCAGTGTAACCCTTTCAGGAATTGCAAAGAAGCTATTATACACTCTTAAAAGGTCTATCTCCTCTAAATCACTATATAGCAGCACGAAGCGACCCTCCAGAGGAACATGAAAAGTTTCTCACACCTCCTGGTCTATAAATAGCCAAAGCTATCCAGAGGTACAAGATCCAAGTAGATCAATCAAGTAATTACATATTATAATTTATCTGATGTTATAGCTACCTCTTGAAGGCAAACAATGTCAGCACGATAGCCAACTATTTCACGCAATAGATTTTGTCTCCGATAAGTCCAAGTAAGAGCCCAAGAGGGACAATAACTGTACAATTCATTTGTTGCATATGCATCAGACAGAATGTTGTATGAAAGCACAGTAAAAGTTCCTGAAGATGATAAACGACTATCTAAGTCCAGATGCACTGGTATATCAACCCCATTAACTGAAATCAAGCGACGTGGAGTAGGAGATGGAGCTGGAATCACTCTAGACGTTAACACGGTACTAGCATGTCCAACAGGTGATTTAGTTTCTGCATCAATGACAGCACATTCAAATTTAAGGACGTGACCAATATCATCTGCAGATGGTGTGTAAGTTTTAGAGTGACCAACTTCAAACCAAGTTTCACCACCATTTCTTTGAGCTACAGCTGCAGGATATAATGATGCCGTTCCATTTGGCAAGCTACCGCTTGATTGCAAAGAAGTCAAGCTCATATTAACACCAGATCCTGTACTATTGAATCGCCCAAATAATTCTTCCTCCTCATTTCCGTTTTCATTCACAGCACTAGCAGCACGTTCATGCAGAACACGATGATGCTGCCATGCATCTGAGAAACATTTCGGCGAGCAATGATAACTCTTGGCGACGGGGATTTTTGCCTTCACACATCCTAGGCATTGCAATGTAGCTTGCTCAGATGGGTGGACGCTGCAGATGGCAACTTTTTTATCACTTTGTATGCGGTACCTGCAGAAGAAGTCATATATCAAACAAGTAAAGGATAAAGAGTTCAATAGATATTGTTTTTCTTGGCAGCAAGGAGAAACGACAGTTCAATGACATCTTTTTAGTGGAGAGAAGTGTCATTTTAAGTTAATGAGCCAAACAGCAGGTGCCAGCATTCAGCAATTATTTCCATGTTATCAACCATAAAAGGCTAAATGTTTTAGCAAACACCAGGTAGCAATCTAGTAACCACATGAGGTTGATTGCTAAGCTGTTCTCAGTGCCCACATGTTTGATTGTTTAGCTGTTTTGGATTTTCTTCTCGCAAACAACCTACTGGAAAGGAAATTATTCATCTTTCTAAGAGATTTTAAAAGCATACATATCTCCATATTAAATACAGATTATGTAATATAAGATCTCGAGGGATAGAAGTCTCGACTGGTTGATACATTAAGAAGTCAACACTGAAAAGTATAAGTGACAACATATATTTGTAAACGACATCTGATTTTTCATTGAATATTTTCCAAAGTGAGTCATTTGTCCTCGTTTTTCTTTTATGTATCCGCTTCTGCAGCGCCGTCAGTGGCGCCAAGGTCTGCTAGGGTTTTAAGCGTAAACAATGCAGTGTTGTCAAATGCGTGCTTAAAGCGTCCTTAAGCCTGAAGCGACGCTCAAGACATGTAGAGCACTTCCCCTCGCTTAGCGGACACTTCCACATCGTCATTTGGGTTCTAACGTATACTTCCTTGCCAGTGAGCATAATTCCGAAAAGGCGAGACAAAACAATTGATATTTCACTTTCTTGTAACTTTTTTCAATTTCTTTGTCCATATATTTATTATTTATGCTTATTATTATTAGTCTTGGACTAAACATACATATTTGTACTTTTTCTCCCTCGCGCCTTTTTTCATTGAAGCCCGTGCTTTATTTGTGCTCAACGCCCCAATGGACTTTAGAGCTTTTTTCGCTTTGCGCCTTTGCTAACACTCTAGACGTACTTAAGTAAAGAAAGGCACATCAAAAAATAAAATATATATCACGTATATGTAACATAGAAAAAATAATATAAAAACAAAAACAGTAGTATAGACAAAAGAATTGGAAAATTGCAATTAAGTGAAATATATGGAAAACAAACTCCATTTCAGTTTAAAACATTTAAAAGTCTGATTCAAATGCAAACAATGAATTTTAATTTTTTTAATTAAAATTTTGCAACTTTTCTTATACTAAATCCTATTTTCCTATTCCTAATTGTTAACATATACATCCATAACATTTCCATAATAATTAACAGTCCATAGTTTTGCCAACTGTATTTATTGTTTAGTTCCACTTTTTTCAAGACATAGTTGGCGCACATCTTAGTGCATTTGTGCCTGCAGTAAAGCACCGCCTAAGCAAAGCACAGCTTGCCTGCAACTAGCTTCAAACTCTAGTGTTCTTCCAGCAAGCCAAAACCGTTATGTTTAGTGTCGTCATACTTGTGTGCATTAATGTAAATGATTTTACACGTCAACAAAAAGATGGAAACCAACAAGCTGCAAAGCACTAAGCCCAAATAAGAAACCTTTTTTAATAAATGCACCTATGGAAATTGCGCAAAAACGGAGATGAAAACTTAATTTTATGTCAACGTAAGGAATGAAAATAATTATCCAAAGTCTAAATAAAGTAAGACGAATGAGCAACATCTCCGAGGGCCAAAAACATAAAAATGGCACAGTATTATGTTTTATCTGTTAATATTAAAAGTATTTTTTATTGATATTTTTCTCCAACCACTGAAATTCAATAACTTCTACGCAGTAATGCAATTCTAGTTTCAAGATTTATGGTGCCATTGCGTCCTAAACCTTCTGTATCTAATGCTTCCACAAGCAATGCTCAAAGTTTTTTGGAAGGCAACATGTCTTCAACGATTGTAAACATAAATCACCTGATTTATGACTAGTCTCTCTCTTAAAGCAAAAAAATAAAAATTTTAATACAAGTTTCTTTCACTAATGAGATATAAGATACAGACGCTATCAAAATCGACAAGTAAAAGCTCTTGTTACTATAATGCCGTCGTATTGAGAAAAGTTATGGAAATAGACCGTTCGAATTTATTTTGATATGATATAGCCACTAAACGCTCTATAAAGTCGAGCATCACATATTCACTTTGTTTTTTGAAATCTGAAATTGAGAAATCATTATCTTCACTGAAATATGATTCAATATAACATTCAACTTGGAAGCACGATCTTTACCCGGCTTAACCACTAAGAACTCCACTGCGCAAGGAACATAAACGTCGTCGGGGAGAGCAGCCTCTACAACGGCAACAATGAACAGGCTCCTTTTTATTTTCTTAATTGCTTTCAGTGCGGGTATATTATCAACACAACGACTCTTCTTACCATAGCTTCTTAAAAAGGTTGCTTTTTTCTTTTTCTTTTTTTAAGTAATCGAGAACTCTTCTTCATCAAAAAAAAAAATATTCGAGAACTCTTCGAGGGCCAGCTGGAACGTAGTTCTTTTTCTTATTCTTTTTGGGGGTGTGATAACAAAAATGTTACATATACGTCTTGCATGTTTAGTTATTTATATCGTAAGAACCTATTTGGGAATTTGACACTATTAGACATAGCCAATCCTCCTTTTCTAGTTTGATTATTTTAGGTCTAGTTCTATTTAACCTTTGTTGTGCAAAAATAGGATGTAATCAGGATTTCATTTCACCTTATCTGGCAGATTAACTCATCTGACTAGATTATTGTAATAAATGGCAAAATTATATTTAAGTATACAACCTAATATGTATAAAGTACCATAAAAGAGGCTGTGTTGCCTAAGATCAAGTATTCATTCGCTGAATTTGGATTCAGGAATTACACAAGCATGTGATAAAACACAGAGAAGTTCCACAATTGGAAAAGTCATTAGAGAGTAAAAATCTACAGTTCCTCTAACGGACATGATGACACTATGTGATCCACACTAGCAACGCATGCAAGTTTGTTGACTTGTGAAACACATGGAATTCTTCCAATCCTATTTCAGTGCATGCACAGTACCATAAAAGAGAAATTCCAGTTACATTATCCATCATATTTCATCTAAGAAAAGGATCACATCATCCAAATTTTTCTCTATTTTTTTTACTATGGTGGTACGGCTAGTTTGCATGCACCTAACAAACAGCTAAAGTGAGGATCACGTCATCCAAACAAACGATATAAAGCGCACTTAGGCCCTGAAGCTCAGGTTGTCAGCTTCAACTCGCTTAACGGTGCTTTAGTGTAAGCATCAACGTGCTAAGGGGTTTGCATTTTCACCAATTGGCTCTTATCTTTAAAAGCAACAGCACCAGGCAATAGATATAGTTGAAAAACTGACACATGAGTTGTTAAGAAAAAATCATGACTGAACTGTTAGTTATTAGCAATACGAAATTAGAAATTTAATATAAGAAAATTAGCCACAAGCCTCTAAAGCCTACAATTATATCTTCTCATTTAAATCAGAAATTTAAAATGGTATTCGAACTTGATTGACATAATTTCAACTGCATATATATAGCTTGGTTATAGATTTTACATTCTTTTGTGCAGATAATTAATTTTTGTGTTTATCCTTAAATTTCTTTTTTTGTTGTGTGTCTATTTCTTTTCTCTATTGCGCTTTTCTTCACCAAAATTCACACTTCAATTGCGCTTAAAACCTTTTTTTGCTCTTAACTAGTTTGGCTCCTATACTAGATTGTGAAAGTAGTTGCACCTCACACTCTAGAATAATATCTCAGACTCCACGATAATATTATTGTGGCAATCAAAATTGTAGAAGTGAAATCAAGCCTTAAAACATTTCCAATAATACTCAGGTAAGGATTTTTGAACGATTACTTTAAGGATTGGATTGGGGGAAGGAAGGGCAGAGTTTACAATATACTTTTCCAAAATGGTGGTGTCCAAAACAACTTGCGCATGTGTCGACTATCTTACCAGTTACCTACTAACCTCCCCCCACATGCATAGGTGTCAGGTAACCTTGCCCACAAACGCTTAGGTAAATGGGAAGAAATCACCTAGCTTTTTTTTGTTTCTCTAGGGATTTGAGAGAGGCACAGAGCTTCGGATACATATCTGGTTGTAATCCTATTTCTTGAACGACAGGGGATAAGGAGCTAGTCACAAAATATCAAAGGAGATACTGCTTTCTGCCAGAGCTTATAACATTCACCTACTAGTTCAAACTGACAATCCAATCATAGTAAAGCCACTCTACTGCAAGTAGACTCGCGGTCTTATGTGATACAAGAAGAAATGTATAAATTCAGCTACTTTATATTCCTTTCTCTAATTTCTATAAACAAAAGTAAACTATCAGTGCATCATAGCATATTTCCTAATCTAATTTATATTTCCAACATTAAAAAGATATGCTTGAATAACAACCTATTTATGAGGAATTAAAGAAGAAAAATAAGGCAATAACCAACATATCCTTCATTTTCAAAAAAAAAAAAAAAAAGAACCAACATATCCTTGTAAAAATTAGAAGGAACAACCATGAAAATATTTTCATTTATGAGGCCACTACAAAGTTCAAGACCAGAAAGTTCTTTATCCATAAGAGAGAGAAAAAAAATTGGCTCTCCAATTTCCATGATGACCCTTACTGCCTTACACACAAAAATTACTTAAATGATTGCAAAAGATAAGATATGATAGCTTAATTCAAGAAAAAGAAATTAATCTTTAAAGATCAACCCCTACATTATACTCATTCCTCTGGTAGAACAGCAAAAATTGCAATATCTTGCAAGCGTTCCCACACACATGAACTAACTTGGTTACAAATGTTCTATTCTATCCACACGACCAAAAGGATAAAACTTGGACTAGCCACAAACTACTTGTTTTCCTCAATAATATTCAACATATATATCCAAGAAAATCCAATCCCTAGTCCATAAAAAATAACAGACATGGTGAAAACAAAATATAAACAGCAAAGAAGGTAAAACCAAACAAAAAAAAGGAACTGACCACTTATATCTCAAAAAACAGCCGTGAAGAGGAGCAGATTCAGGGATATCATCAGAAAGGAGTGAGGTGGCATCAGTGGGACGGCGCAACAAAACATAAGGCGTAAGTTCACAGCCTACTATCGGAATGTCAGAGGGGAGATGCACCCGCACCACACTCAGCATTCTTCTTCACAAATGGTATTTAAATAATTAAACCTATCTTCTTCTCTTTCTCTCAACACTACTGCTACGACTTCTTCTACTACTACTTTTAATAGTAGTGGGCGGACATGCGGCCGATCCGCCATCACCTGACTTCTGCACCAATCGCCAGCCTTCCTTCTCCCTCAATATCCCCAACTAAAAGAATAAATAACTAAAAGAATTTACACAAAAAAAAAACTAGAAAATTAAACAAAAAAATCGAAGAGATCTTCAATGAAAATGAGGGGAAACTTTGTAGGGTTAGAGAGAAATTGATAAATTAAACGGCGAAAGGGATAAGAAGAGTTTAGAGAGGGGGTGGAACGGGGGAATCGGTTGATTGGATATGATTTTAGGGTTTTACAAACAGATGAAAGCAGAGAGAGAGAGAGAGAGAGAGAGAGAGAGAAGGGGGGAAAATGAAATGGGGGAAGACAATCGTGTCTAAAGCTTTCTAAATTTCTTGCCGAAGAGGTATTTATATTTTTAAATTTTTATTACCACCACTTAAATTTCTTGAAAGCTCCTATTTCACTTTTGTTCAAGTTCTCATAGAATCAGATTTTTCAACATAGGATCAAATGGTAGGAATGGTAGTACTCTGTGTTTAGCATATTCCAATTACTTATTATATCTAAAAAATTCGCCCCATTTTGAATATAAATCATCTTTACCAAATGTGTGTATTTTAAAATACTTAATATTTTAGAAATGTAAAAAGTATTTACCTTTTCTTAAAGAGTTAATATCCAATATCCCCTAACTTATTCATGTTATGCAAGTTTAATACTTAAATTATAGGGTATTGTTATTGTCCCCCTAAACTATGAGCCCGTTTGAATTGGCTTAATTTAAGTAGCTTTTAAGTATCAAGTACTTAAAAGCACTTTTTATGTGCTTGAGTTTAATTTTTAAATAAGCAGTTATGTGTTTGGGTGTCACGACCCGAATTTCCCATCGTCGGGACCGTAATGGCACCTAACGTTGAACCCGCTACGCAAAGCAACGTAAATATTCAATTTATCTTATTCATTTATTATTACCAAATAATATGTGAAAAGACAACACTAACATAGATAGAGGTACAAAATGGAACAAGGTATATAAACTCAATGTATGCCTTTACGAACTTTCACAACAACCAATCCCAGAACTTTGGAGTCACAAACTCACGAAGTATCTATGAATAATACATATAACGGTCTGAATGAAATAAGTACATATGTTTCTGAAGTAACTAGAACAAAATACAAGAAAAATAAGTAGGAAGAGACACCAAGGTCCGCGGACGCCTGCAGGACTACCTCGGGGTCTCCACTGGACTGAAGGCAGCAACCTTGATCTATGGTCCGAAGGGTCCTGCACCAGGATCTTCACAAAAGTGCGGAGTATAGCATCAGTAAAACCGATCTCATGTACTGAGTAAGTGTCGAGTCTAACCTCGGGCGAAGTAGTGACGAGGCTAGGACACGACAACCAAAGTCAACTTGTGCAGTTTAATAGTATACGGAGAAAAATAATACAACAAGAAATAAACAGTTAAGTATAAGGGAAAAGTCAAACATGCTGAGGGGAGGAAATATAAATTAATGGAAGTAACGAGGTAAGACACAATTTAGATATCAATTTAAGCAATGGAATAGTAACACAAAAATAAGTGCACGACATCACCCTTCGTGCTTTTACTCTCGTCCTCACCATCTATATTCGGCACGGCATCACCCTTCGTGCATTATCTATCATATCATAGAACGGCATCACCCTTCGTGCTTTTACAATCACAATATCGGCATGGCATCACCCTCCGTGCATTAACAGTTACTCAAAATCTCACGCACGGCATCAACCTTCGTGCTTTTACACTTTTCCTCACCCAAACACATCAAATGATAGCAATCCAACAAGGAACAATAACTGAGTAAACAGAAATAAACCATAACATCCCGGCAAGGGAGTCAACAATGGAATTAATACCATCCCGGCAAGGGTAAACATTTATATCCAATATCACTTAGTACATAACTTCACATAAAAATCTTCAACTGAAAACTAATACTCAACACTATTCAATATCAAGGAATTTCCACCAACAGGGATAACTATAAGGTGAAACTCAAATATTACTTACGAAAAAACACATAAATTACAATATTCGACTCACGGGCATACTTGACACCAACATATAGGTACTCGTCACCTCACATATACGTTGAACATGATACTTACACATAGAAAATAGGACACAACACATATTCCCTCAAGTTAAGGTTAAGCCAAACACTTACCTCGGATTCCACGACCAAACTCAAGCCTCGATTACCGCTTTCCCTTTTGAATTTGACTCCAATTCACTTGTATCTAGACATATTTAACTTAATAACATCAATAAATGCTAAACAATTCAATCCCAATGCTTAATTATATATTTTATATCATTCTTCCCAGAAAGTCAAAAATCGACCCCGGGCCCACGTGGTCAAAACATGAGGTTCGGACCAAAATTCAATCATCCATTCACCCACGAGCCCGAGAATGCAATAAGTTTCGAAAATCGGCCTCAAAACAAGGTTTAATTCTAATTATACAAAAAGCCTAATCCTACCCAAATTCCCCAAATTCCCCAATTTCTACGAAAATTTCTAGATTCTAGGTTGAGATCTTATAAAAAGTTATTAATGATTGAAAAAAGATGACTTAGAAATCACTTACTAATGATTTGGGGAAGAAAATATTTTGGAAAAATTGCCTCTTGAGTTCTAGGGTTTTATTATTTTTAAAAAGTGGAAAATAATTAAAAGTCCTGTATTTATATGCGCACCTGATCTATGTCCACCGCTGTCAGCGGAAAACTACGCGCTGCAGCGAAACCTGGTCTCTGCCCACCGCTATCAGCGGAATAATGGGCGCTGCAGCGGAACCTAGTCCCTGCCCACCGCTGTCAGCGGAACAATGGGCGTTGTAGCGGAACCTGGTCCACTGCCGCGAAATTCTAAACGCTGCCACGCCTTCAGGTTCAGAGAGCTAAACCTGCAACCTACAACTTTTGAAATTCCAGTTATTTTTCTAAGTGTCAAAACACTCTGTGGCCTACTCGAAACTAACCTGAGCCCTTGAGGCTCCAAACCAAACATGCACGCAAGTTTAAAAATACCCCACGAACCTGTTCATGCGAACAAATCGCCAAAATAACATCTCGAACTACGAGTTTAGCATCAAAATCAAAGAAGAATCTCAAGAACTTTCAAAGTTTATAATTTTACAACTAAGGGTCCGAATCATGTCATATGACCTCTGTTTCTTACCAAATTTTACAAGCACAACTCAAATACCGTATTAAACCTCTTCCGGGCTCCGGAACCAAAATACGAGCCCAATACTATCAAATTCAAACACCGCTAAATTTTCAAAAACTCTTATAATTTCAGTAAAATAATTTTCAAAAATTCATTTCTTGGACTTGGGACCTCGGAATTCGATTCCGGGCAAACGCCCAATTCCCATATTTTCCACAGACCCTTCGGGACCGTCGAATCACGAGTCCGGGTCCGTTTACCCAAAATATTGACCGAAGTCAACTTAAATTCTATATTAAAGGTCAATTTAGCATTTTTCTCAGTTTTTCACATAGAAGCTTCTCGGGTATACGCCCAGACTGCGCACGTAAAACAAGGTGAGATAAAAGGAGGTTTTTAAGGCCTCGAACACACAGTTTTGACTTTTAAAATGAGAGATGACTCTTTGGGTCATTACATTGGGTAAAGGTGCTGGAGCTGAAAATAAGTCGTTGATGTGTTTGGAAAAAATGTGCTCATAAGCACTTTTTCTGTTATAATGACTTAAATGACCTGAAACTATCAAGACTAAATCAATTCGTACCGTCTTTTCTTTCTTTCTTTTTTCATGGGGTCAAAACAAATGAATAGGTGTAGATTCTCAAATCAAGTTGATTGCTAAGCTCTATTTTCTTGAAAGTAAGAGGTATATATACTTACTGGAACAAACGCAGGTTATTAACTAAAATTAATTTGAAATTAATTCAAATATAATTTTATTTTTGTCTCAATTAAAAGCATCATTCTTCCCCACCCAAAGCCACCCACCACGAGAAAGGAAATAGATAACTCTACAAAGAACAAAACGTTGTTCATTTTTCACTCTCATGAATCCAAAACCAAAAGAGTCACTAGAATTAATTTATTTGAGCAACCATAGACTTGCTTAAAGAAAAACAAAAGGCACCAAGAACTTCAGTTCGGCGAAGATGGAATTTGGAAGGCAGAGATTGGAAACGGCGGAGGAAAGAGAAAAAGAAAAAGATTGGGATATTTTGAAAATTATACATAAGTATCAGGGATAGCAATGTAAAATACTTGGCCAAAGAGGGGTGGCTTTTAAGCTAAAAAAATGTTAGGATTACCCAACTCATCACTTTTGGCTTATTTTGGACCTTTTGGCTTAAAAACATTTGACCTTTAAGCAGATTTTAAGTTTGCCAAACACCTCAATAAGCTAAAAAATGACTAAAAAGATGGTTTGACCAGCTTAAAAGCCAATATACATTCAATGCCAAGTGCTATTTGAGAGCAACTTTACTCATTTTGTAGTACGTGAGAGCAAGAAAACATGCACAAACAGAGTATACACGGGGCATTTTACATGCTTTTAATAAAACTAGTATCTATAAACGTGTGTTGTACGTTAATAATGGCATGTAAATATTTATTTATACGTAGAAACAATAAAACTTAATTAACGAGAGAAATTTTATGTATAATAATATAACAATAATCTAAATGCCCAAAAATATTATTACATTAGAATAGTACATGGATTTAAAATAAAAGGACATCATCAAAACTTACACAAATAATCAATTTTGTCATGTTTGTTATATAATTATATAACATAGTTTAAAAGTTTTATTGTGATGGTATCTTAACGAAAACTTCTTTGTGGATAATATTTTTGTGTGTATATTTCCTCCTCATTCGTTCGTTGCTCTGCCTTAACTAGAACTCTTATTGTCTATCTTGATATCCCTCTTGAAAGTGCAACATACAATTGTTCATGCAAGAAAATATATTTCAGTAAATATAGTTCAATATTTAGGATGCATGTCCTTATGATTTATTTATTATATTTGCAAAACATAAACATACTAAAAATTATTTTCACACAAATTTAAAAGGATATTCCTTGGTTTCGGAAGACGAAAGTTGAATTCAGGGATAAGAATATGCTTAGAAGCACATTAACCAATATCATAATTTTTGCATGTATGACGTTATTGTCAAAACTTCTATATACCATTTGTTTGCTATTACATAAGCTATTCGACTTATCTAAGTTTTTCAGTAGTATGACGGGCATATTTTTCTTCAAAATTAACCTATATACAATGGAAGATCAATTTTAACTTAGACTATTATATATACGGTGACACTAACATATGTAAAAAATAAAAAACTTGACAACAAACATGTATGGTAAAAGACCATTTGGTATTAAAGTATTTAAGTATTCTTCTTGGTAATAATTATTAGTATCATTTTCTGCTGAGTCAAAAACTGAAAAATATTTTTTTTACTATGAAATTTTGCAACCAACCTTTTTATTAAGTTGATCAACATATTCATTTCCGATAGCTAAGATATCTTTTTAATTCTATCATGCGATTTGTACAAAATGCATTATAATCTAATGATAGAAATATTTCTCTTATTAAATGCACTACTATTACCATTGGGGTTGATAATCAAGTGTTCAGGAAGAACCAAGTCATCTTTTATTGGATGCTCTTCTTCGTTTCCGACACGAAGCAAGAAGCAACACTGAATACTGGATATGTTCTTACTTTATATTTCTTGTCAGTTGAATATTTTTCGTTCGAGGCCAGAAGTATAACTTTGGCAAGCTAGCTTTTACAATCTCTACTTTTGTCGAATTTGGAACTACTGGTAGTACTTGACATAAATCACCTCCCAAACTATTAATTTTTCACCAAACAGTTCATTTATATCCAATATATCTCTAGAGCTCCGGACAATTATTTCGATCGTTTGACACTCCATAGGTGCTTCATCCCATATTATCAATTTTGCTTTCTTTGTAAATTTAGCACCATTGCTCTGCTTTGATATATTTGTGATTATTATTTAAGTTGTTTAAAGAGGTATATAAAATCTAAAGTGGATAGTCTCACAATAAAATCGTTGTTGGTACACCACTTGCTATTATTGCTAACAATGTCATGCCTCTTGATATGATATTTGCAAGTAATGCATGACATATGAATATTATTTCGGTTCCCCCGGAAGCATCTACAAAGAATAATCTCGTTACACCATAGTAGACTCTTTATAATATAGTGTTGAAATCTTGTTATTATTTAGGATTTAGCTTCGATTGTGCTTCCTCATACACTTGTATAATATTTTGATTTTTAATGATATACCAATCTTTTTACTTTGCGTTATAACACTCTTTTTATAGAATTAATTTATATACCCTAAGATTTGTTTTTTACTTAATAAGAATTTTACTCATATGATGAATTTAAAAAATAACTGAACTGTCTTGTCTTGCTAACTAATTAATTAAAAGATTTAATTATTTGATTTTAACATAAAAAAATAATTTATTGTATGTTGATTCAAATCTTAATATTAGTTCATCTCTTGTTTTGAATATTTAATTGACTTTTACCAACCATTTTTCTCTCTTTCTCACACATTTATATTCTAAAATATTTTCTTAGTTGTTGTTTAATAATTAGATATTTTTAATATTATACGAAAAATTAATTAAAAAAAATATTATTTGAGTAGAAAAATAGTTCAAATAAAATATAAAAAAATATTATTGTGGGGGTATTATTTTTCTCAATTTCAACTCTTTATGCAGTCCATTTAATATTACTTTTATTTTTTCTTCGTATTGGACAATATGTAATGGTAATGTATTGCCAATACGGAGGATTATTATGAAATTAATTATTAACTTCCTAAATATTTTTAATGAGAATGTAATATATAAAATTTTATTAATTTTTAAATCTTAAAAATTAGCATGGAAGATATAGTAGTCCAAAAAATAGGCTATTATAGTTATGTCATTTCCCTATGAGTTCTTCCGTTTAATATTTTAGTGCTATTTTGATATATTAATATCATATTTATGATTTTATAATAATATAGGCTCTTATTTTTCTAAACGGATTTGTAAAATATAATACATTCTCAAATTAAATTAGTAATAGGACATTATAGCGTTTTCAAATTAAATTAGTAATAGGAATTTTTAAGAAGTATATCCTAAAAGTGATAGGATTACATGGCTAAAGATATTTACTTATTCAATTTTATATGAATTAGGCAACCCAAAATTAATTATACTAATAGGATTCCTAAAGGTAATCATGTAGGATTCCTAACGTACAATGGTATTATGTTCTAAAAATAATAGGATTATAAGGCTTATATCTAGAATTCCAGTTATGTCCTTTTATTATGAGTTATTATGCTTAATATTACAAGATTATTTTGGTAATCCGACATTTTATTCATGCTTTTATAATAGTATAGATATAGATTAATAATTTTTTTAGCAAATTCTCTAGGTGAGGTGCCTAGAGCTATTTTTTATATATAATAAAATAACAAAACAAAGTAGCATGTTGTCTTACAACGAGTAAGACTATAAGATATGTCTATTGTATAGATCCTATTATCAATTTTGGGCTTGTGATACCCAAAACTGATATTACAATGTGATCTAATATGAATATGAAAAAAACATGTATAAAAACTAGCCTATTACAGTTGTAGCCATTTTCTGCACTTGCGCACATTTGTTTGCCATTGTGGCCCGTCAAGATGTAATTCTCAACAGTTGTGTAATCCACTGCATGTCAAAATGTGGCTATTGGCTGTTTCCAGCACTGCCCAGCACCAGCTGCTCATGATGATCGTGCATTTTGGTGTCCATATTTCGGGCATGCTCCTTGTATGAAAGTATGAAATCCTCCCAGAGTGTCTTTCTTGTATGTCCTACTTGATGAAGATGATGAGCTGCTCCATTTAAATAAAATTAATTATTCTTATTTTCTTTTCTTTTTTCTCTTTTTTGATTCTTTTATTTCTCAAAAATCTACATCTTTTGCAAATAATAGTAAACTAGTTGAGATACATAATCTTAAAATAATAGTAATACCGAAAATAATTTAATAAAAATGACAAATTCAATTTTGCCAATCACAAATAAATTTTATTAATAATGATACAGTTAGTTAAAAAAAAACATTACTTATATGTGCAAAGTATTTATTTTAAGTACATTTTAATTTTTAATCTTTTCAATTGGATTTATTACTATTGAATAAATTTTATTCTGTTTTGCAATTAGGTTTGCTATTTTGATTAAATCTTTTTGTTATATTATTACTTCAAGAATAAAAAAATTCAGCTGAAAATAAGCTATAACTAAAAGTTGTTGGGTCTTGAAGAAGAAAAAAGAAATCTAACAAATCCAGGTAATCCAAGGAAACAGAAAAAATAAGAAATATTTTGTTTTACGCTTTAATTTCAGTTTTTTTGGGGGTATTACTGTTATTTTAGAGCTATTTTTTTAACTGAGTTTACTGTTATGATAAAATTAAATCGTGATTACCAACAATGTTTGTGTAAGGATTTCTTCGTTCTTAGCCAGATGTTTCGGGTTCGAGAACCGGATACAGAGTTATCTTTATTAGGGAGCATTTTATCCCCCACCCATCTCCCCCTCAATTTTGAAGCTTTCCGACGTGAATCTAAATTTAGTCGGACCACAGTACAAATATCGAATACCGAGTGGGGAAGCTAAAAACATTTCAATTGCATTGTTAGATTTATTATTATTTGATTGTTTTATTTTTAATGTTACTATATTTTGAGGTTATGGGTTTAGTTGTTATTAACAAAATGTCAGGAAGAAAAAATTGAATAAGAGGAAAAATACTAAGTAAGAGATAAGAAAAATTACTTTAGAAAATGAATGTAAACATGCTAGATGGATGATCTTTTGGCCTAATCTTTAGCTCTCACACACTGCAAAAAGGGTGAAGTCATTTTTCATGTTACTTGGCACTGCAAGGGGATTTTAGGAAAAAAATAATTATAGTTTAAGAGGGATAGCAACACCCATTAATTTAAATATTAAAGTTGCAAAACATGGATAGTTTCAGTGAAATTTTTAGATATTAACCCCTTTTAAGTATATTCTTGATGCTCGAATTAGTGAATGGTTAATTAAGTATAATATTTAGAGGGAGAAATAATAGATAGTTTAGATAAATATTAGTACAATTAGAGATAATTATATATTTCTTTGGAAGTATGTCAGAATCTTAAAAGACATATCTAACCAGAGGTAGAGATAATATGTTTCTTTTGTGTTGATTTTCCGCCCTATGTCCGCTACTTGCATTGGAGCCAAATCATATCCAGATTTGCACCGTATGTGTTATGTCATGAGCGGCTTTCAAGCCATGCCCCATGACCCTTTGGATGCGCCCCATAGCATCCTGGAAAACCTCCCAACGCCTAGCACCATGGACGGCCTCGTGGTCCTAGCCGCGCCAAATGACAAGCGCGCTCGTGCCTATGTTGCCCCTTCGATGGTCCTTGCCAGCGCCCAGCAGCAGGCCAATGCCAATGCCACCCCTCGGCAGGCTGCACCCCAACGCGTGCCCGTTGTCAGCGCAATTGACCAATGCCTTGCGCCAGCGCCCGCACACAAACCCTGATGCTACCCCCATTTGGCCCGTGGGCCCGACCCGCTTAGCCCGGGCTGTGGGCTTAGGCCCGTAGGAGCCGGTTCCACACATATAGCCCGTTCGGTCCGGGTCTGTTTAGCCCGGGCCCGCATAACCCATGCCCGCTTAGCCTGGCCCACTTGGCTAGTTTGGCCCGGGCCCGACCCGCTTAGCCACCTTTACTACCGCCATCAGACGTGCTTCTACCTTGTAGGAATCTTAGTCCTTTTTGTTATAAATATAGAGTATTTTAATTCTTGTTTTCATTATGATTCTCTAGCTTAGTTATGTCAAGTCCTGTAGCTATGGTTTTTTTTTTTTTAAAGCATTATTAGGGAGGATCAAGTAGTCAAACTTTCAAGCAAGCAAACAATTCTCTGTATTGGTGTTTCTCTCCTTCGACACCGTGTTGCCTTATGTAATAGCTTTCATTAATAAAATCAAGCTTTATTTCATTCTCATTCTCTTTTTATTCTCTCAATTGCTCTTGACATCGGTTTTTCTATATGGCACTGACAATCTCGTCTAGTGTACGGAGGGGACCCCAGTTGACGGACAATAACTGCATGAACATCGGTTGCTTAGCCTTAAGTCGTTCTTCTAATACATCTCAGAAAGACGCCGCATAACAGTTAATATGTAATATCTCATAGTTGACCAAAAAAAATATAATATCTCCTAGGAATGCCCTATAATTCCCTTTATTCCTATCAGCATCTTTTTCTTTCCTTTATAATGTTCTTATGTTATGCATAGTCAAATTTTCAAAACAATTACTTTAAATTGCACATACTTATAATTTTTGTTAATGTGGTCCTTACAAAATTATTATTAAGTCATTCAAAAAATTGACGTATATAGGCCACGATTTGTAATATGGTCAATAAAACTAATTATCTTCTTTAGGTTCAATTTGTTAGTCTAACTTCATTTGAGTAATATTTTTTTCCCTTGCCTCTACTTCACATAATCATTGGTTTCAAGCCAACTCGTCTTAAACCCTTTTAAATTATTAACTTGAGTTTCAAGTCAAAATAAAGGTTAATTAAAACCTTATAAATACTCAAGTAAAATGTTTTCAACCACCAAGTACAATTCTATATTGTTTTAAGAAAACATCTTTAACAATTTATATTAACTAAGTATTGGAAAATATTTTAAAGAACATATGAGAAAATATTTCACAGATAAACGTACATCTGTTGATATTTAACCCTTGAGTCATTAAGGGCAAAACACATTACATCCAGATGAATCACTCATAATATGTAGTCACATAAGCCAAGAGTACTGTTATCGCTGCTGTGTTAAAATAGAAATTAGAAAATTGTTAGAAGAAACTGGAAAGCTGTAAACGATAAGAAATATTCCGAGACCACAATTTTCTTGTGCGTCCTAAAGGAATTTTAACGCCCTCACAAGTTGCCAAGGTAATGGATTAAATCCTCCCAGGATGAAACGGAATAAACCTTCCTGCAACAGTGGCAATACAAACTGCAGGATACCAACGAACTCAAAAAATGGAGCAAACTCACACTTACGAATTTGAGAGAGAAACTGCAAAGTAGAATGCAGGATTTTCAGAAGGAAGTTCTGTATTTTCGAGTGAGTGAAAAAGAAAGCCATGCCTCGAAATTTATAGGCAATTGTCGGAAGAGGTGTGATGTCTGTTCATAATGTGAACAGATCTTTGAAAGGGAGAGGTGTCTGTCCATAATGTGAACAGAAGGGAAAACAACGTTCAAGTATTGGATTATACATTCCAGTTAATTCCGTTAATGAGCTGACTGAGACTTAATTAATTCTTAAATAATTAATTAAATAAACTTTGTCAAAAAATTAATCTCATCGATCGATCATTTTACAAATCCAAATCCAAATCCAAAGCCAAAGCCGAGCCGAGTGACGACGATGGCGCGAGGCTTCATTCTCTTCAACTCACTTGATTCAAATTTTCCATTTCTCTCCATTTTATTTTCCACCACTTTCCAATTCACACTTCTAGTCTTTAAAGCCCAATGGCTTAAAGTCCAACAATCCCCCATATGAATGGGGAATGATTGTAACAAGAATGAACATAGATGAAAGTTGTGTGATTTGCAAGTAAGGATTAATTGCATCTGGATAAGTAGGTTTCCCTTTGAACTTTTCGTAGTGAGCATATGTAGGATATACTCGGTCAATCGGTAGATTTGATATCTTTGAACCGTCGAACTTTAGTGTATACCTAGACAACCATATGTCACACAACCAACCCTTAACCATCTTTTTGTTCTCATTGTTGTGTTCGTTTCAGCCACGAACACCGCCTGGTTTCATAAGTGCGTAGAGAATTGGCCTTACAGAATTCTCATTGAAGCGGCTTCCACTTCACACTTACATAGGTGATTCCTAAACGTGTAATCCTTTAGATTGACACTATTTGATAAATACCACATCAAACTTAGGTAATCATTAAAGAACGTGTAAAGTTCTATCCTTGTTACGGAACATTGTCTTCATCACGAGAAGGGACCAAAGATTTTACTTTGACAATGTTGAACCAGTCAACCACAACTTTGTTTGAGCTCCTTGAACCTAGATCTTGGAATATCCAAAATTCTAGGTAGAGTTACCACCATGATGACTTGTCCTCGGCCATAGTCCCATTCCTTTAGATGATTTCTCAACTCCCTCTCTAGTAAGGCCTTTTGTAAGCGGATCCGCCACATTATCCTTTGCTCTTACATAATCAATAGTGATAATTCAACTAGAGATTAATTGTCTAACGGTTATTATATCTTCGTCGTATATGACGAGACTTTCCGTTATACATAACGCTCGCTCCCTGCCCGTCCTATTGCAGCCTCACTATCGCAATGTATGCATATAGGAGCCAAAGGTTTTGGCTAGAACAGAATGTCTCCTAAGAAATTTCGAAGCCATTGAGCTTCTTCGCCGGCCTTATCCAANCATTGTAGAGCGAGCGATGCACGTCTGTTTGGAAGACTTCCAAGATACTGCTCCTCCGCCAACAGTAAAAACATATCCACTTGTGGACTTTGTTTCTGTTGAGCCGGTTATCCAACTTGCATCACAATATCCTTCGATAACCGCATGATATTTATTGTAGTGCAAAGCGTAGTCTTGGGTATATTCCAAATATCCCATAACTCGTTTCATTGCCACCCAATTATGTTTGTTGGGATTACTTGTGAATCGACTAAGTTTACTTATTGCACAAGCTATATCAGGACGTGTACAGTTCATGATTTACATTAAGCTTCCCAACACACGAGCATAATCCAATTGAGACGTGCTTTCACCTTTATTCTTTGCAAGATAATGGTTTAAGTAAATTGGAGTTCTTGCACTTCTAAATTCCAAGTGGTTGAATTTTTCAAGTACCATTTTCACGTAATGTGATTGAGACAAAGCCAGACCTTGAGGAGTCCTCTGGATTTTAATTCCTAGAATTACATCAGCAACTCCTAAGTCTTTCATATCAAACTTACTAGCAAGCATACGCTTCGTAGCTTGAATGTCGGCAATGTATTTGCTCATTATTAGCATATCATCAATATATAATCAAAAAATGACTATATGATTTGGAACGTTCTTAATGTAAACACATTTATCACATTCATTAATCTTAAAGCCATTTGACAACATTGTTTGGTCAAATTTTGCGTGCCATTGCTTGGGTGCTTGTTTTAGTCCATAAAGGGACTTAACAAGTCGGCACACCTTCTTTTCTTTTCCCGGAACCATAAACCCTTTAGGTTGGTTCATGTAGATTTCTTCCCCCAGATCACCATTTAAGAAGGCTGTATTTACATCCATTTGATGGATTTGAAGACCATACAAGGCGCCCAACGCTATTAGCATTCGAATGGATGTAATTCTTGTTACCGGCGAGTATGTGTCAAAATAGTCAAGACCTTCTCGCTGTCTAAATCCTTTGACAACAAGTCTTGCCTTGTATTTGTCAATAGTACCATCGTCTTTCATTTTCTTCTTGAAAATCAATTTAGAACCCAAAGTTTTGTTACCTGGAGGAAGATCAACCACTTCCCAAGTGTGGTTGCTTAATATG
>MDKI01028638.1:0-40016 GCA_005239505.1 Nicotiana paniculata | reverse complement strand
TATATATATATATAGATAGATAGATAGATAGATAGATAGAGAGTTTTCGCCGAAACTTGCGGGTGACGTACTACTTTGAACCATGTATATAGATCTGCCCCTGTAATTGTTGGTTTAGTTGAACTCATTACTTTCGCCTTGAACAATGTGTGTATGCATTAAAATGTATATGTATTTGATCATGCTTAGGGGCGGAGATAGAATTTCAATCCTGTGGGTTCTGGATTTTGGAACGATAACTTCAAGTATATTAATAATTGAATTGTAAATTTAATATTTGTACATATTTAATGAATTTGTTAATATAAATACACTGTTTGACAAAAAACTACTTGGTTCATCTGAACCTGTAACTAGGGGTGTATATAGGTCGGGTTGGTTCGGATTTTACAATTACCAAACCAAACCAATTATTTCGGGTTCTTAAATTTATAGACCAAACCAAACCAACAAAAGTCGGGTTTTTCAGTATCGAGTTTTCTCGGGTTTTTCGGGTTTTTCAGATTTTTCGTTCCGATAAACTTGGAGGCTTATTTCAGACCTCCATAAATGTAACAAATTCGGATACATAGATAATGCACTACTCTGAATTAAAATCGTTCTTTTAGTTGTTTCAATCAAAGATAGTAATGATCACCACTCAGATTTCATACAACAATTCTCTCTCTCTCTCTCTCTCTCTCTCTCTCTATATATATATATATATATATATATATATATATATATATAAGTACAATCATAAGTAAACGGTACAACATTACTTAGGTTGGTGTAGCAATTAGATTGGAAAGAAAACTCACGTTATCAACATAAGATCACTCAATTGCAAACTCCAAAACAAAAATGTAAATAAATATAGAAACAATATTTTCATCCAGAACTAAGAACTTAATAAACAAAGATAATATTTCTTATGCCAACCCAAAGATACTAAAAATATAAAATGCATATCATATTGCACTCTACATAAGAATTATCACCAACTTTTTAAGAGTAGACATTACATCCAAGAGTCCTAACAAATAAACAAAAAGATAATATATTAAACTCTAAGAAGTTAGGCATCTTAGTAGACATTACAACCAGAGGAGCATGTTTCCAAAATACTTCTAAAGGCATAATAACCTCACTTCCAAAAATAGCCATGAAGTAAATGGTAGTTAATCATCCCTCTAATCAATCCTCAAAGGTTGGTCTACATATTCTGGAAAAAAAGAAACAATTAACATATTTAAATATTAAATAATATAAAAAATAACTATACTCATTACAATTGAATATAAATTATTACCTTCTTCAATTTGCTCAATTTTCTGGACTTCTTCTAACATGTCTTCAAACTTATATTCCTTCGAAGGTGATCGTATCCATTGTTGAGTACAAATAAGTGCTTCCACTGGTGATAAAGAACTCCTATAAGAATTCAGAATTCGACTACATGTACTAAAAGTCGACTCCGATGCAACAGTAGAAATAGGAATAGAAAGAACATCCCTTGCAATCCTTGAAACAATTGGATATTTACTAGATGAAACTTTCCACCATGCCAAGATATTAAAATCCTTGATCTTCACCACATCATCCATCAAATATATCTCAAGGTCAAAATTTTTTTTAGTATTTCCCTCATCTTCCAAAAGTTTCTCCCACTTTGATTGCAACAAATCACCAACTTCACTCATACTAGTATCGCCTCCAATATTGTCATTAGAATCCTCAAAAAAAGAATCATTGTAGTTATTATACAAGCGATTTAAAATGCTTATCACACTTCAGACTTCAATCTTCCCGACAAAGAACCAAATGCATCAGTAAGAATGAAGTTCACATACTTCATCTTGTATCTAGGATCAAACACAACAGCAACAAGCAATAACATATTCATATCCTCAAACTTACCCCAATATTTCTCAAGCTTACTTTTCATTCTTTCTGCCATATCTTTCAAAGTATGATCATCGCTTTTGGTATACTTTATAATAGCATTTCGAAGATTGAAAAATTTATGAAAGAAAGAGTTGGAAGTAGCATATAAACTGCCTGAAAATTTTAAAGTTGTCTGATAGAAAATGTTAAGATTCTTGATAAAAACTTTCACATTCTTCCAGTCGTCTACAGATGGATTTCCTCTTAAAGAATTTATTTCTCGGCAATACTTTTGATACTTATGGTCGTCCACATACATTTTTGTAAAGGCTTTTTCAAATTTTAGAGCTGTATCTAACATTGTATATGTGGAGTTCCATCTTGTTTCAAAATCAAGACTTACAAGACCATGAGTATCTATCTTAGCTTTCTCAACAAATGACTTGAAAGACTCAAACCTTGAAGGAGAAGACCTAACATATTTCTTCGCATTTCTTACACGAGAAATAGGCTCAATTTGTTCATCCAACCCATCTTTTACAATTAAGTTCAAAATATGAGCATTTCATCTAACATGCAAAAACTCATTTCCAAGTATTACCCCTTTCCAATCATCAATAAGCAACTTCAAATGCTTAATGGCAGCATCATTAGCACTTGCATTATCCAAGGTCACTGTAAAAAAGTTCTCAATTCCCCAACCAATTAAACATGCTTCAATTCCCTTTGCAATAGTCTCACCTTTGTGATCCGGTGTTGGAAAAAAGTTCAAAATTTTCTTTTGTAGATTCCATTGATCATCTATCCAATGTGTAGTGCAACCATATAAGTTAAGTTTTGTAGTGATGTCCATGTATCACTAGTGAGACATACACGTTGGTTCTTAATAAGATTTTTAAGTTTCTCCTTCTCTTCATGACAAATCCTCAAACAATGTCTAGCAATAGTTACACGAGAAGGTAATTCAAAACTAGGTAACGCTTTAGCCATTAATTTCTTAAATCCTTATCCTTCAACAACTCTAAAAGGTTGCTTATCAAGAATTACAAATTCGGCAATCGCGCTCCTAATGTCATCCACATTATACACTAGCCTTTCAGTAGCACCCGAACCACCTTCTAGCCACCCTTCTTTGATAGGTTTTACTGTTGTTTGTCTCTTATCAATGACTCTAAAGGGAGATTTGTGACATGTAGAATTTAAATGCTACCATAATGTAGTAGTCACATTCTTGCTATCTGCAGCAAATATTTTAGGACAATAATTGCAATTTGTCTTACATTTACCTCCTTTAACAATAAATTTGGAAAAGTGATTCCAAATCTCGGACGTCTCTCTGCCACTATTCCCATATTTAGAATTTTCTGATGGAGTCGTTCTGTTCTTTTTTGCTTCTTAGGAGGAGTGCGTCGATGAAGAGTGTCTTCACTTTGTTTTTGAGCTTCCACCGGCGAAGGATTATTGACAACCACCTCTGCATCTGCTCCAGAAGTTATAGTTTCCATTCTTAGAAAGAGTTCCTGCAAATAGAACATATCCAGTTACTTTTTCATGAAATGTCAAATGAAAAAGAGAACAAAAAGAAAAAGGAAAAAAAAAACACCAGACGAAAACAGTTTTGGATTTGTAGAACAACCAGCTTTGATATAGGGAGGAATACAACAGATTTGCTAAATGAAAACTACACCAAAAGCTAAGGAGAAATAGTGATGTGATGTCTGGTTGATTGAATCAACAAATGATGATGGTTTCTAAATCTTAAGGAGAAATAGAGCTCTGGATAGGCAACTAGTGATCTTAGCTTCAACGAAGAGCAGAAATATATATAATTAGATGTCGTAACTTGTTGATTTCTTACCGATGAGCGTAGGTTTCTTTCCGACAAGAGCAAAAGAGAGCTAATTTGATTTAAATTGTTAAAGTTTTTCATAACAACGACAGTCTAGTGCTGCTTTAGGATTTTACATGGGCTATAATACCAACTTAAAATATTATGCTAAATACAGAAATTATAATAAAAATTAAGAAATATTTATAACTTACATTCTAATAAATATTTTTATCTATCTAATATATAAAATATATATACATGAAATGTCAGGTTGGTTTTGTTTCGGTTTGACTTTTTTTAGTTAATACCAAACCAACCCTATTGTGGTCGGGTTTTATTTTTCAATACCAAAACAAGTCAAACCAAACCACTAGTCGGGTTTTTTTTTTCCGGGTTGACTCGGGTTGTCGGGTTGGTGCAGATTATCGGTTTGATTTGTACACCCCTACCTGTAACAAAGCTACTAGCTTCGCCCCTGATCATGTTTATTAAACTCACTGACTTTAGAATTCCCCTCTTGTTAAAATAAATGTATATAGATGGTGAAATAGTTTTAGACAAATGTAAAAACAAAGTATTCAATTCCACCTAGCTTAGCTAATCCTAATTAGCGCTATCCAAATATATTATATACGATGAACTCACGATTATAAGCATGTAAAAATTAAGAGCTAGAAGAGAATCAACATCCTAATACCATCACAAAGTTGTATGACATACTATATGATGATATTATATTATGTACTACCACAAAAGATGATTAAAAAAAATAAAATTAAATAATCTGCAAAATCAAGGTTGAATTTTTTCTCCTTTTATCACGTTGATTGATATGAGTTGAGATTAAATAAAGAAGCCAATTTTAATTTGTTTGGGATTAAAGCGTCGTTATTATTATTGTTGTTGATGCGAAATTATTGGCATGCATGAATGTCACACACTTCTCTATGCAAGTACTTTATTGTTATGATCGCTGATAAATATGCTTGATTTTTCCTCATTCTCGATTCATGTTTTGGATTTACTTATAATTACATATAAATTTCTTTTAAAAAATTTAACTTCGCATTTATAATTCTATAATAGCGATTGACTTACTAAGTAAGATTCCCGTAATCCCTTATATAATCAATAGCTGTCACTTTCCTTGACAATGAACATAATTTGTGTTTAAATAAGACTTATAAAGTGCATAATGAGACTTACTTATAATTGCATTTTTTTAGTTTCTCACCCGGTGTTCGGTATTCGTATTGGAGCTCGATTATATTCGAATTCGCGCCGGGTAGAGCCTTATTCGGGGGTAGCGCTCTTACCAAGGATTTTTCCATATTCAGGGCTCAAACTCGAGACCTCTGGTTAAGGGAGGAGTAGCCCCATCTACCGCACTACATCCTTTGGTGGTGACTTATAAATGCATTTATGGAATAAGCATTTAAGGAATACCACTTATAATGCATTGAACAAATGTGATTTATAAAGCGGATTCTTCAATTGCGACTTATAAATCACATTCTTCCATCGCGATTTATAAATCGCATTCATATATTAATTGCTACTTACAAATAGCTTATACGACTTACAAATATACAAATCTACTTATAAATCTCCTTTCACAATTGATTTTGCAATATTTACTATATTGTATGGTGTGATCTATGAAAAAAGAGTATGTTTGTTTTGTTTTGTAGGTATTGAATCAAACACCATCTCCATCACTTCAAAAAGTAAGGTGGAATGAAGTAATTCAAATGGTGAACATCTTTATAAACAAGCCACAATAGGTCAATTTCTTTTCCTCTTTTATATTTATATGCTTATATTTGGTTTTGCTGAGATGGGTTTCATTCCATAATTATGTTTGTATGCAATTTATGTTTGTTTTTTTTAAATACTTCAATGTATGAGCCAATTTTTTTTTTCTAATATGGAGTTTGCTATTCAAAGCTCCAATTTTTATACTTTATATATATGCCATCTTCGTACTTATATTTGGTGTTGATGAAATGAGGTTTCTTCTAAATTTATATTTATACGCAAGTTTAAGTCAGCAGCATGACTATAAAGATGCGGAGCTAAGTCGATCGGAAGACTCAAAATTTCCAGAGTTAGAGGGAGACGTTGGGAAACTCCGAAAAACCCATAACAATGTTTGTTTACATACAGCTGTAGGTACAAGTAAACAAGTTAATAAGAAACCATATACCAATGCCAATATCAAAATTGGACAGAATTAATTATATCAGATCATATAAACATAGACCTATATGAATTAGATTTATACTCAGAACAATAATGAATCATATATACCTACAATATTGGCAGCAAACTACCGACAGTATAAATTTACTATCAAACTTAATAAAAACCAATATAGAAGAATATCAAAGAACCAAAGATATAGAATACATAGAATATATATTAGAAAGCCTAAAAGAAATACTCAGATTAATTCCGCTACAGAAAGAATATTATGAAAAATTATTTAAATGATAATTAAGAAAACGACCCCCCTCAAATTGGTAAATAAATAATACAATTTATGCTTAAATATTATAAATGTAAGACTAAGGTTGCTATTGGAAGTGTTCTTTCCTCTTTGAGCATTTTTACTCTCTTGTAATGCTATGATGAGCTTTCTTTTACCTAATAATACCTTTTTTTAATATGAGATGATATTGTTCTAATTCTGATGTGTGGATTAAGCGCACGTCACGAGTCGCAAACAAAGGCTTGTTATTTAAGTAGAAAAGAGTAGAAGAGCAGGCACATTATTCACCGATTTTCGAACGTACCATGTCAGGAGATTTCTGGGTTAGAAAAAAAAAAGATTAGTGTTGCACCAACATTATACTCCAACCATAACTACTAATCATGCACTACTAGCACTGGAATTTACTTCACAGCCAATCCAACAAGTGCAACGACGTCGTTTTCTAAAGCCTTTAGTAACTAGCTGGAAGCAATTGGTTTTGTGTGCTTGAAGTAATTAAAGTGTAGAACTAGAAGAAAGAACAGCGAAACAAAAGAGAGGAAAATAGGATAAGTCTCTGTTTTACAATGCTAGGCATGGACAAAAATTTATTTCTACATTAGAGAATCTATTTCAGTCATTGTAAATTTGATATTGAGTATAGATGTTCGACAGTGAAGCATTCTATGTTGTAGTTAAGCTAATAGAGACCTTGGACGGGTTGGGCGGGTCAAATAGGTTTGGGCTCAAATCGATACCCTTACCGGAAACCATAAGGAGTACACTTCCACTTTACATGTTTGGACTAACTTGGCTATACTTAGGGATGCCATTCAAAAGAGAGAAAAGTTTGTACATACCAAAAAAGATATTTACATGCTCTTAAACTGTGGATCACTAGCCAGCAAATTCACATGACGGATGGTTTATGCAAGCGATCACTCGATTATCTTACTCTTGAAGTCTCTCAAACGTTCTTCCACTCGAGCAACATCAGAATCAGCTAGCTTCTTCATCTCCTCCCGGAGAGGAAAGTCAGCTTCCATTTCATCAAGAGCACTAGACTTTTCAAAACACTTCTTAGCCAAACTCAATAGTTGCACTTGGATTGCTTTTCTTTTTGTCTTTGTATCCTTCAAGCTTTCCTTCGACTTGCTGATTGTACATTCAAGCTTGTCATTGCAATCTTTGAGGTTGGTGTAGCATTCCTGACCTTTTGTGAGCTCATCGACGAGGAGCACTTTCTTGGCAGCCTCCTTATAATACTCCTCTTGGTCCTTCTTAGCTCTACGCAAGGTCAAGAAAAGTTGTGGAAGGTTCTCTTTGAGATTCCACAAGGCAAGCACTCTCTCAGCTGATAAATTCGGTGTTGCAGCATATCTCGATAGTGCTGCATTTAATGTTGAACAATTTTTGGGTAGAAGCAAGTCTTCAGAAGGCATGATTAGTAATCTCTCAATGTCATCTTTCGCAGTGGCAAGCATTTCTGCTGACAGTGTAGGCTTTTGCGTGGCGTATATCTTGTCATCTTTGGAAGAAGATTGATCAGCAGAAAAACTGCGAGATTGAGCTCGTTTAATTTGTCCACTAACTTGAGCAAAGAAGTCTTCTAGATTATGAAATTTTACAGGGCAATCAGGTGGTTCAGTAATATCAGGTATCTTGCTTCTGGTCTTGGCTAATAATGGGGAAACTGTGCCTTCCTCACCATCCTAAAAGAAAAAGCTCTCAAAGTTAGATGGAGTAATCAGACATAATGACACAAGTAATACGGAGAACTTACTTCGTCATCAGAAGTGGAACACGAGGTGGAGATTGGTGTATCATCAGCAGAAACTTGGATGGATGTCTTAATCCTGTCTTCATTAACAGGAGTAGGAACGACTGAGGTAGAAGGTATGGTAGGAGTTGTGCCTGGTAGTGGAATTTTCCTCGGGGACGTCTTAATCTTCTGAAAAGGTGTATTTACGGTGAAGTGAAGGAATCAGGTCAATGGATCGCATTATAATCCCAGAGGGCAGCAGCTCGTTTGGGGGTGGGAATTTTTACCTTGCATAATGTTCCCATAGGTATCTTTATACCCGCATTATGTGAGTTCTTTTGTTGTACGGGCTCATCTTTCTGTACCAAAGATTGTGGTGGAATACTATCCCCTGAAAGCAATTAAGGAATGAATAAGGAGGCAATACAAGACATCAAAACGCAGAAACAGAAACCAAACAGCGAACAGGACAACAAGCAGAGAGAACATTGTAAGCTATCTGAAAATCTAATAAATTCAAATATATATGCGCAAAATCCTCAACCCTAAAGGTCAACTAATATTATGCTAGCCTTATGGAGACCCTTGGGTTATCATATGAAGGATACAATCAGAACAAAATAGTTACTTATCTATTTAGCCTCCTTGACCACCATTTTCCTTCTCTATTTACAACACAATTCAAATACCTCAGGTAATTCCTCTATCCCTAGGGATATACCAGCCAAATAGATTTCGTATTAGTTTATTCCATGAAAAAAGTTATCATACCTTTATATTTTCTCTTCATATTCTGTCCCAATTTTACTGCAGACTGAGAATTGACTTTAACACCAATGGACTTTAGAGCAGCAACTTCTTGCCTGTCACATGGACTGAGAGGCGTAACACAGGGTGTCAGATGGACTGAGATCTTCCTGAGGACACCGATAACAGTCTTGTCCCGATTGTTGATATAAGTGGACCACCAGGAATCAAAGAACATCGTAGAGCTCGGATTAATATCAAATGGAACAAATGAGAATTTTCTTTTTAATTGGGAAAACCTTGATTCAGTTTCTTCAACGTAATCTGCCCCTCTTCTGATTGAAAGATCACTGGCTGATTGGTGGACGGGAACAGCCTGAGTCATGCCAAACTGTCGAGAAAACTGATTCGGAGAATAATGTTCTACCCCACATTTGCACTTCGAGGATTCATCTAGAAGGATACTGTACGGGAGGTCTCGAGCAATAAGATAACTAGCCCAAATCTCTTTTAACTCTGTCCTATCAAGTTTTTGGAAGTAAGGATCAAGTGACCTTTTAAACCACTCAGGTCCAAACTTCCTAGAATAAAATGGCGTGAATTGGCTGGCTGTTCTCGATGAGCATTTACTAAAGAAGTTAAAGTACTCCTTGAATGATTTATATCTCAATTCACCTTCAGCCAACGGAAACCCACAGATTGGAGCATTACCGTAATCCAAGGTCGCAGGTCGAAATTCTGGAAAGTAAGACTGTAGCCAGAACTGCAAGATCCATAATGGACCTCTTTCATACTGAAACTTGCCATTAATGATGTCAGCGCATCCATGATATAAATTAGACAAGAGAAACGGTGCCAAAGAAAGCTTTCTACCCGTAGCAAGAGCAAATGCCAGTTTTGTGCATTGCTTGATCATGTTTACAGAAGAGTCACAAAACAGATGATCGTAGAGCCACGCAAACAGAAAAGATATATGTTCTTCCTCTGTCACAGCCATTTCTCCCTCTGACACGTCGAGATAATTGTGGTATAATAAGGCATTATCATAAATTTTTCCATACTTGGTAAAATCACAAGTTGATCCAGCCATCCCAAGAATGGCACTGACTTCCTCGCCATGTGGCCTAAGTCCGGTCAAGGCAACAATATCTAGTACTGTTGGCCCCATCATGCCAAATCTGAAGTGGAACGAGTTTGTGGAGATTGACCAATAGCACAAGGAAGCATAAACAAGGTTTTTGTCCACGGGGATAACATTTTTTGTCAACTGAATGGCATCATATATATCAGCTGATTTCCACACCTCCCGCTTGGCCTTCTCAACTCTATCTACCCAATCAATCCAGTCTCTACTTGCAGAAGGCCGTGACTTCAAATACTTACCATTGAACCAATCAGGTTCCACGGAGTGGAGAAGTAGCTTCTCTCCTTCAGCTAAGGGGTAAAGAGGAGAGAGCTCCGCAGGAAGCGTAGCCTTAAAACATGGGCCTAATTTAAAATTAGAGGGTGATCCAGGAATACGAACAAATATCTCGTTAACGATCATCTCTTTGTTTGACTCTTGCATTTTCTTGGCCAAAATTTTCTTTGCCTGGGAAACTTCAGTAACGAAGCTTGCACTTTTCTCTTTTGCCATTTCTATATGCACTGAAGCAAGCCAAGAAGAAGAAGATTGAAAACGCCTCAGGCAAAAACCTGCAGAAAGCCTGAGTTCAATCATCTGCTCACAAACTTGAATTTCTCATAAACTTTTCTTATATTAAACAACCTGCTATTACATGCTTGCCAAGAAAAAAATAAAATAACACAAACTGCTATAGATATTTCCTTAGCACTGTGATTTAATAAGTAACATAGAAAATGTGAGTGGAAGTGCTAGTGCTAGTGGTGGCAAAATGGATAAAAGAAAACAGTTATCCACCCATATTATCCATTAAAAATTGGGTTTGATAATGAATTTTTTAAAAACGGGTCAAATATGGATAAGAATCATATTATCCGCTTAGAAAATGGATAACTAATGAGTTTAACTTTTACGTTCGTGAAACTTCAAATTGTGAGGGTTTCTCAAGTTTGGGTGACTAGGCATTCTCCCAAAAGTGATCATATTCAAGAATGGATAACCATATTATCTACCGGTTAACCTATTTTTTATCCATATTAAATATGGGTTGGATCGAATATTCATCCGTTTTTGCATTACCCGTTTTCGATCCCTCCCATATCCGATCCCATCCCCCTTTTTCCACCCCTAGCTAGTGCTATCAAAGAAGTTTCCTTAATAATGGCTTTTGGTCTAAGCCATTTGTGTAATCTTCAAAATTCTGAAACTCAGCAGTAGATAAATGAATTCAGCCCTTTTACCTCATTTATTTAGGAATCTTCGTCCATTTAGTTTTGAGTTAATACCCTAAACCCTCCTTAAACTATCACATTTTTGTCAGTTTCCTACTTAAATTATTCGGTATCCCCAAAACCCCCCTGAACTATATTGCCGCTCGTATTAAAAATCCCTCGTCACTGACCTGACATAACATGTGTAGATACTCGCTTGGGAGCGCGTGGTAGCTGAAAAAAGCCATTAAAATAGCCCACTTAACAGAAAATAATGACTAACTAACCTAACCCTCTTTCAAATTTATTTTTGTAATAAATATTCTCCTTATTTCAGTTATATCCATCTTTCTTCCTCATTTTTCACCATTTTCCCTTATTTTTTCACCTTTATTCTTTGTTTTTCACCTTCTTCTTCATATTTTAACCTTTTTTCATCAGTTCTCCATATGAGTTTCCTTTGAAAAAAATTATCCTTCTCTTGTTTCCTCTAAAATTATTTATTCTCTTTCTTGTTTTAGTCCTCTTTCATGTCTTACATATATTGTTTAAAGAATACCAATTTAAACCTTCTTATTAAATTCAACACCTTGTAAAGAACAAAGTTGAATCTCTTGAACATTCTTTATGTAATCTGAAATTAGAGAATATAATTGCTGGACAATTGATTTTTTATTTGTGAAATTTTATTGTGTAATCTTTTGTTGTAATACAAGATGACTTTTAAGAAATACAACACTATATGTCTTTATTTATGTTTTAACTGTGCTACAAAGTGAATATAAATAAGGACTTATCAATTGGAGTCTAGCATAAAGCACAATCACAATTAAACCTAAAATTAACACATTATTAGATATTATTTTGGCTAAAACTCTTAGAATTAATCAATCAATCGAGAGTAATACATCATGAGTAAACTATGTAAAAACAATTGTACAAACCATAAGTTAATATAGTTATATAGGGGGATATTCAGGGGGAGTTTGGGAATACCAGATAGTTTAAGTAGGTAACTAACAAAAAAGTAATAGTTTAGGCAGGTTTTAGCCCGAGTTAAATAGCCACGTATAGTGCTACCTGGCACATTTTTTAGACAATTAGGAGCGTGTACTAGACGCACCTCTAAGAATGCAATGAGGGGGTTTTAATATGAAGGACAATATGGTTCAGGGGGCTTTGGGGACACCGAATAATTTAAGTAGGAAACTGACAAAAACTTGATAATTTAGGGAAATTTTAGGGTATTAACTCTTTAATTTTTGTTAAATGGTTATTCCACTATCCCAAATGCATACATGAAAATGGCCTATACTGCTACCCATGAAACTCATTATTGGATCAAAGGGAGTCTTGTGCTAATTTTCCACTAAAATCAAGCCATAATTTTCAGAGATTGTACAAAATAACTAATTTGACAACTTCTTATAACCATTATTAACTACACTAAAATGACATTTGATGAAAAAATGAAATCTTTCATAAAAATCGGACATAAAACAGAATTCTCTTTCAAATCTTTCATTTGTAGCATGCATCTGAAGTTCTACAGATAGGACGATTTAACCTTAACAAACGAATATGTTTTTGCCAATCTAATTCAAAAAAAAAAAAAAATTTGGTACTCCACCTGTTAACAAACTTTGCTTTGAGAAAAATTAACTCGCTTAAGAAAGTGACATACTTACTGTGTATCTAATCTAGGTAAAGCAAAACCATTCCAAATGCAGCACAGCAATTTCTCAAAGTGAAAAGAGATGCAGCAGATTAAGAATAAGAGATTATGGAACAAAATTAAATTAATTCACAGAGTAAAAATAGGGGAGAAGCTAAAAAGTAAATTGATAGACGAACCTATAAGCTCGACAAGCAGAAAATCAGCTTTCTGCTATAACATTATTATCTGAATATGAAGAAACACGCAGAGGGGAAATAAGTATTACTACTAATTTGGTAACGAATAGTGATTTGGTTGAGATTAAAAATATACTTCAAAGAATATTTGGGAGTTTGAATTGTACTAACTTAATGTACATTTCATGAATGGACGGTATGAGAACTAGTAATAGTTACTCTCCCATTTCCAGTTGGTTTGGTACTATAGTAGCGGGTGCCCATTTAGGAAAGGGTGGCATAGCACCCGTGAATATGGTAAAAATTAGGTTAAATATTGAGTAATTTCAGAAATCACTATTATTTTGTAGCTATTAATTTTTTATAACTATTATATATATAATTACTATAGTGTCATACTGTATTCATGAATACAGCAATAAAAAGCGCCTAAAAAGTTAGAAGAAATTACATCATATATCATTTGGGTCATACAACCCATCCGAAAATAGCCCACATTTGAAGCCCTTTCCTGGTTTAGCTCGGGTTGTATATGTTTTGAGATTTTGTTTTCACCCGGTAGCCCACAAATATTATTAACGGTGTTTTAGTTTTCTCTTTTAAATCTTTTTCTCTCTGTGTTCTCTCACGTTTTTTTCACAGAAGTACGAAGGCAACCGTCCTCCATTGTTCTGTCTCAAGTAATTTTTCGAGCTTTCACTCTTATTTTCAGGTAATTTTCGTTTCATTTTATGCTTTTACCACTGTTTTGGTTTTATATTTTGTTTTACTTTAATTTTTTGGCTTTTCTGATTTTGAATTCTTTTTTACAATATTGTTGTGTTTTCCGTTTGATTTTGTGTTCCTTCTATCTTCGTTCTGGGCCTAAACTTGGTGCTTCAGTTTGCGTGCTTTATTAATTTGACTTTTAGTGTAGAATTTATTTTTGAGTTTTGTAACAATTTGTAAAAATTTGCCTCTGCTTTGTGTTCATGGCCTTTGTTTTTGGTTTGATTTTTGTGTTTTCCTTCACTTGTCTTCACTTTTGTTAAAGCTTTGTTTCTTTTATTGTAGAAAATGCATTCGAAAATATCTGCTTCTAAAAGTCGTATAAAGGTTGCTGGAAAAGGTGTTAAGCTCGATTTTGCAAAAACATTGAGGGACTTGCCCTCAACCCCTGATTCTGAAGCGAATGGGCATGTCCAGGCCCCCGATGATGATGATTTTGAGTCTCCTGCTCCTACAAAAAAGTCACAACAAGAGAGCAGTCAAATGAATCGTTCGCAAGCAAAGAATACTCCTACTCCAGCTAACATTGTTAGAATAAGGAGTAAGAAATGTATGAGACATGAAAAATCCAAAGAAAAGCTGAAATTTAATTTGGTTGATGATGACGATGTAGGCCCCAGCGTTAAACCGAAAAAGAGAAAGATCGAGGACGTTAAGCATAAAAAGAGCAAGATCGAGGACGTTAAGCATAAAAAGAGCAAAATCGAGGACGATGGTGAGAGTGGTCTTGATTGCATATCCAAAGAATAATGGATTTCTACTCGCCGCAAATTGAAGGAGAGAAAAGCTAAGCTGAAGGTATTCCTTGTGTTGTTATTAATTTTATACATCCTTATACAATTTCATACGAAGTTATACAGCTGTTTATACATCTTTATACAAGTACTGCTATATTGATTTATACATGTTTATACAATATTTTAGTATAGTTTTTTTGTTCATGATTTCTTTCTTGTTGTTTTTTCCATATGCAAGATTGGAGACTTCTATATACAATCAACTGATCATTTCCACAACAGGATTAGTTCCCATACAGAGATTGATATTGTCAGCATTTTGAAGCAATATTTGACTGACACGCAGCTTCAAATATTCCGTGCTTTTTGTTTTGGCTACTTCATAGACCTGCCTCAATTTAAAATTCAAAATTAAATTATTCATTGTATATTATTGAGGGAAGTCATCCCGGGGCGGGAAGGGGAGTTGTGGGTTAAAATTAATGGTTGTTTGTTGCGGTTTGGCATTCGAGAGTTTATCACTAGGTTGAAGTGTGTGAAAGAAGACGCCACTGTCTATGACAAACCAGATGTCAATAGGTTGCTAAAAGAGTATTTTCCAGGAGATGGAAAAGGGGATATAATGAGGGGGCAACTTCTTGATCGCTTCAAGAAAAAGGACTGGAAGTCGGACAAAGATGCGTTCAAGATGGCCTTGATGGTGTTTGTCCATCATTTCATATTCTCAGATGCCAATAATCATGGTATCAACATAGATGATTTTGATATCATTGAAAGTGGTCAATATCATACGTATGCTTGGGGAAAAAAGTCATTTGACGATGTTTTAAAGATAATGAGGGACAAACAGTGTGATTATTTGACAATGTATAGGCTCGGAGGTGTGCCACTTGCGTTACAAATATGTTTTTTGAGTGTTGCTCTATGGTTGACAAGCATCTAGCTGTTCGCGTTGGCACAAATGTGCCATGCATTCTTAATTGGAAAGTCACTGAAACTCCAACATATGCGGATTTGACTGACGAGGTGATCATGTCTAGTATCGACAAGGTAAACATTTTGTACCATAATACTTCTTCATATATGATTTCAATTTTTCTGTAAGTATGTATAATCATGAATATGTCACAATTTCCTTTTTCTGCTATTGTAATCCAGTTTTTCTTATTGTAGTTGAACTATAGGAACATTTTCCCTACTCGTGAAGAGATGTCAACGCTAAACATCGCCACGCTTTTTGAAGTTAATGCCGATGATGTTGCATCAGGGGATGTGCCTGCCTTTCACACTGATAATTTTGTCTCTGCATCTCTACCTTGTCCTCAGAATATGCAGCAACAGTCTAAACGAACTAATCCTCAGAATACAGAGCAACAGTCTAAACAACCTTATCCTCATAATACAGAGCAACAGCCTAAACCGAGCTATGATTCTTCGGCGCACATTGATCTGTTGAATGCTGAAGTTGAGAAGTTGAGGAGTGATATTGGAAAGGTACTGCAGCCATAACTTTTCTGTAGTTTATCGGTACTTTTTGTATTACATGATTTTTTGGTTATAAACATGGTTGTTGATTTACTTCTGTTGTTTTTGTTGTTTTTTGTTGTAGTTGACTGATACAGTTATGACACTCAACAATTATGTAGTTTTCCTTTGACAAAGTGTTCAGTTTTCTGAATATGAAGGGAACTAAGCAAACGAGGGAGGAGGTTCCTGATTCTAAGGTAATATTTTACTGATAAAACCAAATCACTCAACAGTTATGCCTTCTCTGAATCATCACTCAAAAAGTTATGCCTTCTCTTTATATTATTTTTTATTAGATTCATTAGTGCGTGTCTAGTGACAATACATCTGGTCTCGGCGAATATGATGGCTATCAATATGATGTTGTTCCTGACTTTGTCAAGCAAGTGAATCAAGATAACACGCTAGCTGACCAAACAGATTTAGGTGTCAAAGAAAACGAGGGACTTACTGATGGTGTTGATCATGGTATTCGTTCTGCATTTTATCTTTTTTGTCTGATTTTTCTTTTCTTTATTTTGAAAGTTTTTTATTATTGGTTTTCTATGTTTAAGGGGCAGCAGGTGATGTCAAGGGTGATACATTTTGGGATGACATTGGCGACGAAGATTTAGCTGCACTACAGATGTTGCAAATTGTGCTTCACATACCACCCATCATAGATGTAGAAGAGGATTACATTTCTCCTGAACAGTCGGTTCGACATAAAATACCAGGAAAATATGCCAAATCTTTGTATTTGCCAGTTTTTTATTCGGGGCCATCAAGATCGGTGCACAAGCTCATTTTTTATATCAAGAATCCTTTCACAATCATTGATGATTTGGATCCCTTGTCGCCATTGACCAAATAGTTTTGCGCGTTTGTTGATAATGGGATGGATACGAGGCGAAGGTAGCTTAACTTTCTTTAAGCTTTTGTGTTCTAATTCTATACTTGTCAATGAAGGTAGTTCTGATTACCTTTTATTTTTTGTGATTTGAAGTGCCAAAAATATTTAAACCGATGAAGTAAATAAGCTTGCAGAAGCTTTTACTTTTGGCTCGTGTCATGTGATCATGAACGATTGGTTCCACTCACTTGCGTATTATGGTCGTCCTTTGATTGACACGATATTCAATAACTTTCTGTCCTAATGCCTTTTTTTATTTGTTGTGTATCTTTATTGTTTGAGACCCCCATAGTGTATACATAACTTTGTATAATCAAATGCAATATTTTTGTGTAATCACGGCATAAGATTATATAAGATTGTATAACCTTGTATAAATATGTATAACTCTGTACAATAGTGTATAAATTTATATATTTAAAAAATTTGAATCATATATTAATTTTTTGGTAGTACTTTGAATCATTGTTGTTTTATTTTTCTTTTCTCAGCACTTGGATGTCCTCTTTTACTATTTGAGGAAAAGGGGAAAATATGGGCCGAATGTCTCCATGCGGTTTACTACAACCGACTTTGCTTTTGGTAACAAAATCAACTCATTGTATAAAGATTTCGAAGTGAAGCAAGATCTTTCAGTGATTCCTGAAGGGCATGAAATAGAAGAGCGCATTAGAGGGTATTATTGTGATGCAAATGTAGCGTGGCACGCTGCTGACCACGTCTTATTCCCGATTTATGTCAAGCGCGGAAGAGCAAAATTGGGCCACTGGTTTTGGGGTTATTTACGTTCATAAATAGGTGCATCCACATCTATGACTCTAACCGTGGAGAAATTAATGATAGACTTGCTTTGGATGCTGCATTACCTTATGCAGTTTTGATACCTGGAGTTGGGGTTATACGGCGCATGTTTACCATTTCTCTCGGCGCACAATAGAAAAGTTTGCAATTGTCACCGGAATTGATGGCTCGGCGCCGGAAACCATTGCATGAGACTGTGAATAAGACGGAGAAGCTGATCATACCAGGAAATGGAGTACAGAAGGAACTACCACCTCTGACTTTTGGTAGTTTTCTTCCATAAAAGTACCAAATAATTGAGGAAGGGCATGAATTGAGCAGCTCATATAGTGAGATTCAACTTCAGCCGGTAAAAATAGAGGAAGTACTAAATACAACAGTGCGGCGACTGTAGCATTCAGAAGCTAGTGGATCGGAGAAGCATACACCAACGACAACTGAAATTGTTCAAGGAAATCGTAGCTCACAAATGGGGGAAACCACTATCTGTTGTGCATCCAATTGATAGAGATGGTAAGAAAATAGTTACGCTATGTGATGAAGATTTAAAATCTCAGGAAGACTGAAAACTGCATTAATTGGCTATATAATTGGAGAAAATTCTTATGAGAAAGCTATGGAGAATTATGTGATGAATGCTTGGAATTTTGTTGCTAAACCTCAGATCCTTATGCAGTCTGAGGGATACTGTATTTTTCGATTCAATAATATTGTTGATAGGGATCAAGTACTTCAATCTAGACCTTATACATATAGGAACAGACCTATGGTGCTGAGAATGTGGGAAATTGATTTTTCATTCAATAAGGATATCCTTCGTACCATTCCAATTTGGGTACGATTTCCTGGCTTACCAGTCGGATTTTGGTCGACTGAAGCACTTAGCAAAATGGCTAGTGCTATTAGAAAGCCATTGTACACTGATAAGTATAATGCTCACTATGAAAAGATCTCCTATGCTCGTGTGTTTGTGGAAGTTGATGTTGTTTATTCATTACCAGATGAGATTGAAATTGAATCACCTTATGGGCAAATACAAATGGTTGAATATGACTGAAAACCTAGCTTTTGTAATGACTTCTTGATGTTTGGGCATAATGTTATGGGCTGCTGGTATAATGCTAACGGTGATGAGGAACAATTGATGCAGGAAGATGAAAAGCAGAAAAGGAAAAAGAGAAGGGGAAAGAAGCATGGGGAGAATGTCAAACAATCTTGGATTGTCAAGCAACAAGAGGATCAAGTGCATGTTGATGTTCAACCAGAAGTAAGGATAATACAAGGAGTTATGACAGAAGAAGAAAGTGTGAGGAAACAAAATGGAGAAAAGGACAATGAAATGCAGGTTGTGTGCATGACAAGTCCAGGAAGAATAGACTCTGCTGAACCAGAATGTAGATGCACTAATGCAGAAATGGGGAAGCACAATGCAGAGGGTGGAAAAGGAAAAAATATTACTGAAAGTATGGATGAAGGAAGCAGTGGTCATCAAGTTGATCCTGGACCACCAGACCCCCTATTATCCAAATGATAATTGTTACTTGGAATACTAGAGGGCTAACCAAGCCCATAAGCAAAAAGAGATGAAAACACTTATTGCTGGAAATAAAGTAGATGTCCTGGGATGCATAGATACTAGAGTAAAGGAACATAAAGCCAAGAAAATCCAAAAAAAATAGCTAAGGGTTGGAATGTATGTTGCAACCATTCACATGCTGTGAATGGAAGAATTTTGATACTTTGGAGAAGTCATGTGCAAGTAATAGTAAGCCATATGATTGATCAGTTTATACATTGTAGTATGGAAGATACTAGTACTAAGTTTAAAGCACAACTTAGTGTTATATATGCTCAAAATGATATAGAGAAGAGAGAGAGATTATGGAAAGATCTAAGGCAAATAGTAGTACCAAGTCATGAGGCATGGTTTTTGAGTAGAGATTTCAATAATGTACTATGTTCTGAAGACAGGATAGGTTATCCAGTAACTACTGCTGAAGTGCAAGGATTTAAAGGAATGATTGATGATATGCAACTTACCCCCTCAGAGCTAAGGGATGGCACTATACTTGGACAAATAAGCAAGGCACAGTGAATAGAGTATATAGTAAAATTGATTGGGCTCTAGGGAATTATCAATGGCTACAACAATTTGGACATGTGGAAGCAAACTATATGAATCCATCATGTCTGATCACTCACCTATCTTCATTAAATGTGGGAGCCAGAAACTACTACATCCTAAACCATTTAGATTATATACAAATATTTTGGATCATCCAAAGTTTCAGAGTGTAATTCAGCAGGTATGGAGACAGAATTATGAAGGATCACCTATGCAACAGGTATGGGCTAAGTTGAAGAACATGAAGGAGCAACTTAAGGAGATAAATGCTTATATAGCTTCATATAAGCAAAAGCTTAATCAGGCAAGGGAGAGATTGGATATTGTGCAAAGCCAGATGAGACAGAATCATTTAGCATTATCACTTATAAATGAAGAGAAATATGCATAAGACATTGAGAATTGGAGTACTGTAGAGGAGCAAATATTGAGGCAGAAATCAAAAGCATGTTGGATAGAATGTGAAGATTCAAATACAAAGTATTTTCATACACAGTGGAAGATTAGATGCAGTCAAAACAGTATAAATACTATTTACACAGACACTGGGGTGAAGCTAACAGAAGCTAAACTTGTGGAACTTGAATTCATTATAGTGTTTCAGTCATTAATGGGAGAGAGTGCAGGAAATTACCTTGTGCAAATACAATTGTTATTAGAGAAAGGCCTTGTTTAATAGTGGACCAATAGAGAGCATTAATACAAAATGTAACTGAAGAGGAGATTTTTGAAGCAGTCAAAGAGATTCCTAGAGACAAAGCACCCGGGTCGATGGTTTTCCTGTGGAATTCTTTAAAAGAAACTGGGAAATAGTGAAGGAAGATATATTTGTTGCTGTGAAAAATTTCTTCAACACAAATAGGTTGCCCACTATGATAAACACTACAGCTATTACTTTAGTTCCTAAAGTAAAAGCTCTAAAAACAGTAAAGGACTACAGACCAATTGCTTGATGCACAACAATATATAAGATCATCTCTAAGGTCATCATAATAAGGATTAAACGAGTACTTGATGGACTGATTGATCAATCACAATCAGCCTGTATTGGAGGTAGGAGTATAGTAGACAACATACTGCTCAGTCATGAACTATTTAAAGGATATGCCAGGAAAGGAGTATATCCAAGGTGTGTGATGAAAGTTGATCTCAGGAAAGCTTATGACACATTGCAGTGGAATTTTCTCAAACAAATGTTGAAGGACCTTGGATTTCCTTTTAAGTTTGTGCAGTGGATCATGACTTGTGTAACTATAGTGTCATATTCATTGGTGATGAATGGTGGATTAACTAAACCTTTTAAGGGAAAGAGAGGAATAAGACAAGGAGATCTTGTGTCTCCTTACTTATTTGTCATTGCTATGGAGTACCTACGTAGAGAATTGAGACAGCTGCAGAAGAATGGGAACTTTAATTTCCATCCAAAGTGTAGGAAACTAAATAGCACCCATCTGTGCTTTGCTGATGACCTACTGATGTACTGTAGAGCTGATATAGAGTCCATCAGGATACTACACAAAGCATTCTGCAAATTTTCACAGGTTTCATGGTTGCAGGCAAATGTAAGCAAGAGTGCTATATATATGGTTGGTATTGATCAAAAGAATAAATATGAAATCCTACAAACATTGGGATTTAATGAAGGAAAGCTGCTTTCAGATACTTAGGAGTACCTTTGGACTCAAAGAAGCTTAATATCAATCAGGACTTGCCATTGGTGGAGAAGATAACAGCAAAGGTTACATGTTGGTCAGCAAGACTATTGTCCTATACAGGAAGATGTCAACTGATAAAGATAGTGATGTTTGTTATTCAGACCTACTGGGCACAAGTGTGCATAATGCCAAAAAGGTGTTGAAACTGATAGAAAGTATCTGCAGGATATTCTTATGGACATGCAATGTAACTGTCTCAAAAAAAGCTTTAATATCCTGGGAGAATGTATGTAAACCAGTAGCTGCAGGGGGGATAAATATACTGGATATCAAGACATGGAATAAGGCAGCAATTACCAAGAACTTATGGGATTTAAACAGGAAGAAGGATTGTCTATGGATTAGATGGGTTCATAGCTTTTATATAGGGAAGAATGATCTGGATACTATGCCAATTCCTAAGACAGCAGCTTGGGTTATAAGGAAGATAATAGATAGCAGGGAGGGGGTAATGCAGCATCAACAACATCAAGTGATTATGCAAGAAAGATTACATAGCTTATGCAAGAATGAGAAGTTTCAAATCAAACAGTTATATCTGAAGATGATTCTAGAATATTACAAAGTCGAGTGGAGAGGATTGATGATGGAGTCAAGTGTATATACGAGATATAAATTCATTATATGGCTTGCAGTGCAGAAGAGGCTACCAACAGTTGATAGACTGATGGAGTTTGGCATTTTTGTGCCAAGCGGCTGTATATTCTGCAGGCAGAGCATGGAAACTTTTAGGCACTTATTCTTTGAAAGTGATAAAACAAAGAGTTTATGGGCTAAACTGTGTCTATGGTTGGCGTATAATCGAAACATAGGTGATTGGGAAGATGAAGTGAAATGGATCAGCAAAATGGCAAAGAGCGGGATAGGCATGAGTGCTATTACATGTTGTGTCTTTGCAATGATAGTATCACTGATCTGGAGAGAAAGGAATCGAGGAAGATTTGAGGATAGCAAATATGATGAGCAACAAATATGCAAAGAAATAGTACTGCATCTACATGTTCGGGGGAAGCATAACAAGAAATGGAAAAAGACATTGAGCAAGCTAGACTGGATTCAATGAAGTATATAGATAGGACTAGGAAGTCAATGTATTGGTTGTATAGCTTAGATACTTTCTTATTCCTTGTCATAGTATGAATGATGTATAGAGGTAGTAGTGAGTCAAAGCTACTACTAGGACTCAACTGTAATATTTTTGAGTATCAATAGAATATAAATTTAACTCAATTTTTTTTTTTGATACCTTACTTCTTGAAGAGTTTTGATTTTTATGTCGAGAAGAAGGGCATTGATTGGAACAATGGTGCATATACCGATAAATCTCGTTCTGATGCTTTGCAGATTAATCTGGTTAATAATGTGCCACAACAGATCAAATGGTAGGTTAATCTCAGTTGTTTTACTATTTTACTATTTGTGTACCTACTTACAGTAACATATAGAGAATCTGATTTTTTTTCAATTACAGTGATTGTGGTGCTTTTGTTGCTGGCTTTGCTGAGTATTTCATCCTGGGTAAGGAAATTCAAAAAGATAATTTTGACATTGGGACACTTCGCACCAGATGGGGATCTTTGTTGTGGGATTATGGAAGGAAAAAACAATAGTCCGGTGCAATTAGTGGTGATGAAATCACAGAGAGGCTTTTCAGGAAGAGGAAGAAGGGAGGACCGAGAAAGTAGTTCTGCTTTTTCATTTTAATGTAGTTTTTCTATGTATCAAGAGTCGTCGCCTAGATTTGTCTAAGTACTATTCTGCTACTTGTGAGATAACCTTAAAGGATATTATAGATGATTTTATTTTTGTGTAATTTGTGGTAGTCATTACACATTATTGTTGTGAATGAATTACATTTTAATGAATATTTTAGTTACTTTTTCCTTTAGCAAAGTATGTATTTTCGTTATTGTTGCAGTTTTGTCAGTGTTGCAGGGTTTATACATATGTATACACAATTTTATACAAACTTATACTCTCATTTATACATCTGTATACATATAATAACATTGATTGTTTGCAGTTCTGTTTTGCCTTTGTACAATCTATCAATATATTTAGCACCATTAAAAACAGCAACACACTACTATTGGATAATCAAAACATGTATAATGAAAAATATTTAACATAATTGAAACATATAGTGTAAATTGTAATTCTTTATTGACATTTGTAACTCAATTACTTGTGAAACTTAACTACTCAACATTTGTAACTCTATTGTTTGTGAAACATAACTACTCAACATTTGTAACTCTATTGTTTGTGAAACATAACTACTCAACATGACAACATATGTAATAGGAAGTGTTATATTTTCAACTATTTATTTTGGTCGATTCCTACATGTTTTTTTATTGTGACCACTTTGTCCACACAAAGAACATGAAAACGCCCTCTTAGACTCTTTCTCTGAGGCAGGTTTAAGTCAGCAGTGCCATGCATCATTATATTTGATTTGTTTTACCATCATTTTCTCTGATGCAATCAGATTTTCCGAAGGAGTTTATCGTACTTTTCGCCAAGCTCTGTAGATGTATCCATTGCACTTTTTCTATTTTTGTTGTCCACTGTTGTAGCAAATTTGTCATGTACTCCAGCAAATGTATTACTGGTAACTCTCTAGCATCTTTGTTTGCTGCATTAATTGACTCTGCAATATTGGAAGTCACTACGATCGACCTTTTCACTTTGGAGTATGCCCTAGACCACCTTTCGTATCCAATTTCGAACAAGTAAGGCTGCACCATCGGATCAATTTTGCACATCTTTTTCATATGGTAGTCAAAATTCTCTATCGTGTAAGCTCTAGCCAAAGCGAAGAAGATATCCTTCAATTGTTTGTGGTGTTTCTTGAATGTGCGCTTGTGATGACTCAAAAGGTCATCCCGTATTTTTTCTAGCTAATTCTATGTTCCGAGGTTGTAAAAACTCCTTCTATCTCACCTCGATTTGCATGCACAGCCCGGGCGTGTATCCGGGAAGCCTTTATGTGAAAAACTGATAAAAATGATAATTTTGTATTACAAATTTGAATAAAGTTGACTTCGGTCAACGTTTTAAGTAAACAGACCCGGACCCGTGATTTGACGGTCCCGGAGGGTCTGTAGGAAAATATGGGACTTAGGCGTATGCCCGGAATCGAATTCCGAGGTCCCAAGTCGATAAATGAATTTTTAAAGAAAATTATTTTCTGAAAAATATAAAGATTTTAGAAAATGAAATGTTATGTGAAAACTGTGGTATCGGGCCCGTATCTTGGTTCCGGAACCCGGAATAGGTTCAATATGTTTTAAATATATTATCTATGAAATTTGGAAATAAACGGACTTCGTTTGGCGTGATTCGAATCATAAATGGAAAATTTAGAAGTTTAAAGAAATTTCATTGATTTTGAGGTTTAATTCGATGGTTATGATGTTATTTCTGTGTTTTGATTACTTGAATAAGTCTGTAGGATGTTTTTGAGATTGTGTGTATATTTGATTTTGAACCCCGAGGGCTCGGGTGAGTTTCGGGTAGGCGTCGGAGTGCAAATGCCTTAGAAAATCTAGTGTGGGCACGGTTTTCTGGTGTTCAGGTAAATGCCCTATGCGAACGCACTCAAGGGAGTGCGAACACACAGGGTAAAGTGGGTGTGGGGGTCAGGGTCAATTTGTTCAGTACGAACGCACCAAGCAGGATGCGATCGCGGAGGGTCATTGAGGAGGGGGGGTACTGTGATAACGTGGGTGATAGGGTGCGAACGCACAATGTTAGCGTGGGCTGGGTAGAAATTACCCTGTGCGAACGCGGAGCTTGGACCGCGAACGCACTGCCTTATTTCACCCAGTCATTATTTTAATACCAAAAAACAGAACCATTACGAGATTTACCCCATTTTTCTCAAACTTCATCTTCCCCAACCCTCTTAGGCCATTTTGGAGAATCTCCTCCACCATAGCTTCATAGGTAAGTAATTCCAACTTCATTTTCTTCCATTTTCATCAACAATTATTAGATTCTAGGCCTAAAATCATTAAATTAAAGGTAGATTGGGATTTTGGGTAGAGTTAGTGCTTTTTGAATATTTCGGAATTTGACCTCGTTTTGAGGTCGGATTTCAAAACAAATTGTATATTCGGGTTCGTGGGGGAATGAGTGATCGGGTTTTTTATCCAAACCTCGTGTTTTGATCAAGCGGGTCGGGGACGATTTTTGGGTTTTTGGGAAGAATGATGGAAAATCTATAATTAGGCATTGAAATTGAATTGTCGAGCAATTATTGATGTTATTGAGTCGATTATGTCTAGATACGATTGAGTTGGAGTCAAGTTCGTAAGGAAAGCTGTGCTAGGGGCTTGATTTGGATTCTTGGAGTCGAGGTAAGTATCTTGCCTAACCTTGTGGGGGGGAACTACCCCTTAGGATTGAGTCTTCTTTGTTGATTGTAGTCCGTGTATACGAGGTGACGAGTGCGTACTCGGACTTATTTTCAATTAGACTGACCTTTTTGGATTCGTGGGTTCTTATATTATCTGTGTATGTTTTGTAATTGTTACATTTGAATCCTTGGTTGTTAATTCCATCCCTTCCTGTTTAAATTAGAATTATTTGTTTTTGGATTCCTTCGTTGGTTATTTGACCTTACTTGACTTAAATGAATATTCTACTTCTCTCATCATCATGCTATAGTTTCTTTCTAGCTTGCCTAATTGACTATAATTAGTGTCATCTAGCCTTATAGTTGACTAGCCGTAGTTGGAACATCTATTCGTCGGGGTCAAGCATGCCCGTGAGTCTTACATTGTGATTTATATGACTATTCCCTTAAGTTCTACTTAGGTCTAATTGTTAGACATCTATTTTATTGGTATTTCCTTGATGTTGCCTATTACTGGGCCTTTCTTGAAGTTGAGTTTATTCCTGAAGTTAACTGTTTAGGTGAGATTGGTTATAGCTGTTTCCCTTGTCGGGGTCGTGTTGTTTCTTTTATTATTCTATTATTGATGATGTTGTTTGCCTTGTTGACTCCCTTTCCGGGATGTTAAGGTTTCTATTATTGTTTATGCTGTTAATGATATTGTTTGTATTGTTGATTCCCTTGCCGGGATGTTGTGATTTATGGTTCATATTGTTGATGTTCCTTGCCAAATTGTTGTCTTGATATTGTTTGAGTGAGGAAGAGTGTAAAGCACGAAGGGTGATGCCATGTATTTATTTGTTGCATTGTGAAGAAGAGTGTAAAGCACGAAGGGTAATGCCGTGTATTTGTTTGTTGCATTGTGAGGAAGAGTGTAAAGCACGAAGGGTGATGTCGTGTATTTATTTGTTGCATTGTGAGGAATAGTGTAAAGCACAAAGGGTGATACCGTGCCATGTTTACTTCATTTAAGCACGAAGGATAATGTCGTGCCATGTTTATTTTATTTAAGAACGAAGGATAATGCCGTGCCATGTTTATTTTATTTACGCACGAAGGATAATGCCGTGCCGTTTTTATTTATTTGTTGTGAGGACGAGAGTAAAAGTACGAAGGGTGATGTCGTGCACTTGTTTTGGTGAGGGTGAGAGTAAAGCACGAAGGGTGATGCCGTGCACTTGTTTTGGTGAGGATGATAGTAAAAGCACGAAGGGTGATGTCGTGCACTTGTCTTTGCATTTTATTCCGTTGTTCTAAATTCGGATATTCCTACTAATCTCTTACCGCATTTATTGGCAAGATTTGATATTCCTCCTGTACTGCATGGTAATTTCTGAGTTACAAACTGAGTTCCGGTGGATGAATCTTGAGGAGATTTTGATCAAGGGATTTTATTGAAAAGTTTATCGATAAAGCAATGGTTTTGAAATGATTATATTTGAATGACCTTTTACATCGAAGGTATATTTGAAAAGCACTAGTCTTGCCTAAAATGATATTTGGAAGTCATTTATTGGGAAAGCATCTTTGAGAAGTTTCGTATTTTGAAAGAAACTATGTTTTTACGTAATTCTCTCTATTAAATATACTTATATCTACTTTTGGAGGAAATATGTGTTCAAAGGAAACTCTTCCATACTAAAATGATTTTATTTGCAAAAGCTTTTCATATGAACTGTTGTTTAAAGATTTCCACTAGTTTATGGATTTTAGTGGCTAAGGCCCGATGTGAACAAACCGATGTAGAATTGAGCTATTGGTGTTCTTTATTATATTGTGTTTCCTTTCAGTTTGGCTTGTTTTGTTGTCCATCTTTCAGGGTATTTTTTTGTTGTTTCGTGATTAATTTCTGTAATTGCCTTCCGTTTATATTGTTATTGTAAAATTATTCTGTGAAGTCTTAGATAGATGTAACGTTCGGTCATTTCTACATTCATGTTATTTTTCTTGTAGACCAGTGGCGTTTTGACTAGTCCTCGTCACTACTTCACCGAGGTTAGTCTTGATACTTACTGGGCACCGCTGTGGTGTGCTCATGCTACACTTCTGCACATTTTTGTGTGCAAATCCAGGTTCATATTGTAGTAGCTGTGTGGATGATTGCTGAGGAGACTCAAGGTAGCCTGCTGCTGCGTTCGCAGGCGTCGGAGTCACCTTCTTTGTATTTATTATTCATACACTATTGTATCTATTTCCAAACAGTCGTACTTGGAATTTGTAGAAGATTCGTAGAGGTTATGACTTCTACTACCGGTTTTGGGAAAGTTTATTCATTTTGTTGAGATTCTATATCAAGACTGTTAGTTTTCCTTTATTTATTGTTGTTATTCAGTAACTGCTAGGCTTACCTAGTCCCTAAGACTAGGTGCTATCACGATACCCAATGGTGGGAAATTGGGTCGTGACAAGTTGGTATCAGAGCCCTAGGTTCATAGGTGCTACGAGTCATAAGCGAGTTTAGTAGAGTCTTGTAGATCGGTACGGAGACGTGTGTACTTATCTTCGAGAGGCTACAGAACTATTAGGACAATTTCACTTCCTTCATTCCTATTATGCGAGTTTATTAATCTTGAAGTTTGAAATTATCGTTCCATTCTCTCACCGATGGTGAGGACGCAAACGGCGGTTCCTGATGATGTTACCCTGAAGGAAATGCTGCAAGGGTCGGAGACAGAGGCCAACGAAGAGCACGTGCCGCAGTTAAGATGCCTACCAGAGCAGCCGTTGAAGAGTCGCCAGTAGTTCTAGTTGGGGAACAGGTACTGGGGGTGCCTGTTGCTACCCCGGACTTCAGAAGACCTGAGCACAGTTTTGAGTATAAATGGTACATTAACTCAGGCAGGGTTGATTCTAGTGCACCAGTTGCTTCACAGATCAGCGGAGGAGTTCAGACTCCCACCGTCTACACTCCAGAGTAGCGAGATTATATTGGTCAGGTTCCAGTTGTTATTTCAGCACGACATCTGGTTTCAGTTCAGCCATGGTTAGGGTAGCAGCATCGGAGTAAGATTACCTTGGAATTGAGGGGTACTGGAAGTACCACCCTTCTATCTTTAAGTGGATTGGCGGCAGATAATGCCCAGGGTTTCCTGGAGGAATGTCACTATATTCTTCGTACTTCGGGTATTGTGGAGACGAGCGAGATTGCTTTTGTCACGTCTCAGGTCCAGAGTAGTGGGTTGCTCAGTAGTGACTGCATATGAGCTGGGGTCACCTGGCCGAGTTAGCTTCACTAGCATGGATTCAGTTTTCGAAGATGCTTTGAGGGAGGTTGTACCTGAGTTTCTTCGGGATGTACGGTGTGCGGAGTTTGAGCAGTTGCGTCAGGGCGTTGTGTCACTATTGGAGCATGCCGTTAGATTCAGTGAGTTGGCCAGACATGCACCTCGTTTGGTTGCTTCAGTTAGGATATGAGTCCGTAGAGTTTTTGAGAGATTCAGGCATGATACTCAGTTCAGCGAGGCTCGAGAGTTAGAGTAGGATGCCTCGTTTCAGCAGGTAGGGAGATCGCTCGCCGGTTAGAGAGCATGTGGGACCGGGAGCGAGAGGACAGAAGAGATCAGGGAGAGAGTTCATGGAGAGAGTTCAGGGAGGCAATGAGGCCTCGTAGATCGGAGGAATCTACTGGTCCATATTACGGAGATAAGGTACGACACGATAGAAGTTTTGTGGGTCAACCAGTTCAGTTGCATTACCAGCTTCGCACGGGATTTCAGGTACTCATGGATCTCAGAGGATTCGTATTGTGTGTTTTTCCACAGCCATGTCAGCAGAGAGATTGTTTTCAGTGTGGAGATGTTATCCAGGGTGAGAGATTGTTCCAGGATTCAGGTAGGTGTGTGGTAGTAGGGTATTCAGGTGAGTAGAGGGCCCCTAAGAGGGGGAGACCCGACCCATTGTTGTGTTTCATATAGTAAAATAGAGGTCGTTGTGCCAGATATCATCACCCAGGTATGTTTTGATGTGTTACAGAGGGGCACCAATTGTATTTCATTATAGTTCTGCTGGTCGGGACAAGTTCCCTTATTTGTTGTTTCATTTATGAGTGAGTTCCATGTTTTGCACTCCATTTTGTGTTTTCTCCTGATGGGAGATTCTATTAGTAGTAGCCCGTGTCTATCGTTATTTATTTCATTCTTCATAGTGGTGATACTGGAAGTGAGTCCTTGTTGTTCTTCGTGGTAAGCTTTATGTGATTTTCCTGAATATTTTGTTTACGAGTTGTGATTTGATATTCCATCGAGATGTGGGTTCAGTTAGCATTATCATTTTATCAGCTGAGATGAACTAGTGGAGGAATTTCAATTGGTGAGATATATTTTCAATATGTGGTTCAGAGTTGAGGACGAGGTCCTCGTGATAGTTGTGATTCGATATGTTTGGACCGGGCTGAGTACCGTAGTGGAAATTTTATCAGGATGGTATCCTTGTGATGTGTTCATATGCTTTGCTTCTTCCATGTTATATTGATTTTGGTAAGTCGGTATTGATAGAGAATTGTGTCTATGGGCTTGTTTGATAGTTCCTTTATATGTTTCCATTTTCATATTCAGTTATTTCGTTATGTGTTATTTTTAGTTTAGTTTGTGGGATGTGTGCCTGGTGGTGTCAGTTGTGGCTGGTGACTCGGGTGTTTAATAATGAAGTCTTCATTTTCATTTCATCATTATCAGTGTTATGGGGTTTAGGAACAGAGTTCTTTCAGATGTGGGGCTAATCGCCAATGTCGAGTTGATTTCGGGCAGTTATTGTGATCAAAAGTGTTATATGAGCCTATGTGTGATGTACTATGTTGTGTGGCCATGCCTTGTGGGTGCAGTCATGAGTTGATGCAGCTGATTGAGACTAATGTCGGATATGTATTTAGAATAGGGTCTTTTATAAATGAGTAGAGGGTGAGAAGTAGAGGTAGGAGGCTTATCAGTGGTGATGTGAATGTTATATTGCAGTGGTGATTTTTTCGTCAGGCTTTCATGGATTGGGGTGACGTGGGATCACCCGCGGGTATGTGTTAGAAGTGTAAAATCAGTGATTGGATTAGTTCAAGGTGAATCCTGGCACGTTCGAGGACGAACGTTTGTTTAAGAGGGGGAGGATGTGATGAACCAAAAGGTCATCCCGTATTTTTTCTAGCTAATTCTATGTTCCGAGGTCGTGAAAACCTCCTTCTATCTCACCTCGATTTACGTGCACAGCCCGGACGTGTAGCTGGGAAGCCTTTATGTGAAAAACTGATAAAAATGATAATTTTGTATTGGGAATTTGAATAAAGTTGACTTCGGTCAACGTTTTTGGTAAACGGATCCGGATCCATGATTTGACGGTCCCGTAGGGTCCGTAGAAAATATGGGACTTGGGCGTATTCCCGGAATCGAATTCCGAGGTCCCAAGTCCGAGAAATCAATTTTTAAAGAAAGTTATTTTCTAAAAAATATAAAGGCTATTGAAAATGAAATGTTATGTGAAAACTGTGGTATCGGGCCCGTATCTTGGTTCCGGAGCCCGGAACAGGTTCAATATGTTTTAAATGTATTATTTGTGAAATTTGAAAATAAACGGACTTCGTTTGGCGTGATTCAGATCATAAATGGAAAATTTAGAAGTTTTAGAAGTTTAAAGGAATTTCATTGATTTTGAGATTTAATTCGATGGTTATGATGCTATTTCGGTGTTTTGATTACTCGAATAAGTCTCTAGGATGTTTTTGAGGTTGTATGTATATTTGGTTTTGAGCCCCGAGGGCTCGACTGAGTTTCAGGTAGGCGTCGGAGTGCAAATGCCTTAGAAAACCTGGTGTGGGTACTGTTTTCCGGTGTTCAGGTAAATGCCCTATGCGAACGCACTCAAGGGAGTGCGAACGCACAGGGTAAAGTGGGGTATGGGGGTCAGGGTCTATTTGTTCAGTGCGAATGCACCAAGCAGGATGCGATCGCGGAGGGTCCTTGAGGAGGGGTAATGTGCGAACGCGGGTGATAAGGTGCGAACGCACAATGTTAGTGTGGGCCTGGGGGCTGGGTAGAAATTACCCTCTGCGAACGTGGAGCTTGGACCGTGAACACACTGCCTTATTTCACCCAGCTATTTTTTTAATACCCAAAAACGGAACCATTATGGGATTTACCCCATTTTTCTCAAACTTCATCTTCCCCAACCCTCTTAGGCGATTTTGGAGCATCTCTTCCACCATAGCTTCATAGGTAAGTAATTCTAACTTCATTTTTTTCCATTTTCATCCAATTATTAGATTCTACGCCTAAAATAATGAAATCAAAGGTAGATTGGGATTTTGGGTAGAGTTAGGGCTTTTTGAATATTTGGGAATTTGACATTGTTTTGAGGTCGGATTTCAAAACAAATTATATATTTGGGCTCGTGGGAGAATGGGTGATCGGGTTTTGGTCTGAACCTCGTGTTTTGACCAAGCGGGTCCTGGGATGATTTTTGGGATTTTGGGAAGAATGATGGGAAATCTATAATTAGGCATTGAAATTGAATTGTTGAGCAATTATTGATGTTATTGAGTCGATTATGTCTAGTTACGATTGATTTGGAGTCGAGTCCGTAAGGAAAGCGGTGCTAGGGGCTTGATTTGGATTCTTGGAGTCGAGGTAAGTATCTTGCCTAACCTTGTGTGGGAGAACTATCCCTTAGGATTGAGTCTTCTTTGTTGATTGTAGTCCGTGTATACGAGGTGACGAGTGCCTACTCGGACTTATTTGCAATTAGACTGGCCTTTTTGGATTCTTGGGTTCTTATATTTTCTGTGTATGATTTGTAACTGTTACATTTGAATCCTTGGTTATTAATTTCATCCCTTCCTATTTAAATTAGAATTATTTATTTTTGGATTCCTTCGTTGGTTATTTGACCTTACTTGACTTAATTGAATATTGTACTTCTCTCATCACATGCTATATTTTCTTCCCAGCTTGACTAATTGACTATAATTAGTGTCATCTAGCCTTATAGTTGACTAGCCGTAGTTAGAACATTTATTCGTTGGGGTCAAACGTGCCCGTGAGTCTTACATTGTGATTTTAAATGACTATTCCCTTATGTGCTACTAAGGTCTAATTGTTAGACATCTATGTTACTGGTATTTCCTTGATGTTTCCTATTACTGGGCCTTTGTTGAAGTTGAGTTTATTCCATGAAGTTAACTGTTTAGGTGAGATTGGTTATAGTTGTTTCCCTTGTCGAGATAGTGTGGTTTCTTTTATTATTCCGTTGTTGATGATGTTGTTTGCCTTGTTGACTCCCTTGCCGATATGTTATGGTTTCTATTACTGTTTATGTTGTTAATTATATTGTTTGTATTGTTGATTCCCTTGCCGGGATGTTGTGATTTATGGTTCATATTGTTGATGTTCCTTGCCAAATTGTTGTCTTGATATTGTTTGGGTGAGGAAGAGTGTAAAGCACGAAGGGTGATGCCATGTATTTATTTGTTGCATTGTGAAGAAGAGTGTAAAGCACGAAGGGTAATGCCGTGTATTTATTTGTTGCATTGTGAGGAAGAGTGTAAAGCACGAAGGGTGATGTCGTGTATTTATTTGTTGCATTGTGAGGAATAGTGTAAAGCACAAAGGGTGATGTCATGCCATGTTTACTTCATTTAAGCACGAAGGATAATGCCGTGCCATGTTTATTTTATTTAAGCACGAAGGATAATGTCGTGCCGTTTTTATTTATTTGTTGTGAGGATGAGAGTAAAAGCACGAAGTGATGCCGTGCACTTGTTTTGGTGAGTATGAGAGTAAACCACGAAGGGTGATGCCGTGCACTTGGTTTGGTGAGGATGAGAGTAAAAGCACGAAGGGCGATGCCGTGCACTTGTCTTTGCATTTTATTACGTTGTTCTAAATTTGGATATTCCTACTGATCTCTTACTGCATTTATTGGCAAGATTTTATATTTCGTCTGTACTGCATGGCAATTTCTGAGTTACGGACTGAGTTCCGGTGGATGAATCTTGCGGAGATTTTGATCAACGAATTTTATTGAAAAGTATTATCGATAAAGAAATGGCTTTGAAATAATTATATTTGAATGACTTTTTACATCGAAGGTATATTTGAAAAGCACTAGTCTTGCCTAAAATGATATTTGGAAGTCATTTATTGGGAAAGCATCTTTGAGAAGTTTCGTATTTTGAAAGAAACTATGTTTTACGTAATTCTCTCTATTAAATATACTTATATCTACTTTTTGAGAAAATATGTGTTTAAAGGAAAATCTTCCATACTAAAATGATTTTATTTGCAAAAGCTTTTCATATGAACTGTTGTTTAAAGATTTCCACCAATTAATGGATTTTAGTGGCTAAGTCCCGATGTGAACAAACCGATGTAGAATTGAGCTATTGGTGTTCTCTATTGTATTGTGTTTCCTTTCAGTTTGGCTTGTTTTGTTGTCCATCTTTCTGGGTATTTTTGTGCTGTTTCGTGATTGATTTCTATAATTGCCTTCCACTTTCTATTGTTATTGTTGTAAATTATTCCTTGAAGTCTTAGATAGATGTAACGTTCGATCATTTCTACATTTATGTTATTTATCTTGTAGACCAGTGGCGTCTTGACTAGTCCTCGTCACTACTCCACCGAGGTTAGTCTTGATACTTAATGGGCACCGCTGTGGTGTGACACTTCCGCACATTTTTGTGTGCAGATCCAGGTTCATATTGTAGTAGCTGTGTGGATGATTGCCGAGGAGACTCAAGGTAACCTGTTGCTGCGTTCGCAGGCATCAGAGTCACCTTCTTTGTATTTATTATTCATACATTGTTGTATCTATTTCCAAACAGTTGTACTTAGAAGTTCGAGAAGATTCGTAGAGCTTATGACTTGTACTACCGGTTTTGGGAAAGTTTGTTCATTATGTTGAGATTCTATATCAAGACTTTTAGTTTTCCTTTATTTAGGTGCCATCAGATACCCAATGGAGGGAAATTGGGTCGTGACAACGCTTGACATTCTGCCACAAGTGAAACATGCAAATACAATGTGGAACTTCTGGGTACACAGCTTTTGTGGCATTGAATATGCTTTCATTTCTATCTGAAACTATACGCATCCCGTCCCTAACACCAAAAGTACCCTTTATTTGGACGAAGAACCACTCCCAAGATTTATTATTCTCTGAATCTACAATTGTATATGCAAGTGGAAGGATTTTTCCTGTTTATACAAAATAGATATTAGGATTAAGAAAATTATACAATTCTTATACACAGTTATGCACGAATATACAACTTTATACATACTGCAAATTTTATAAAAATAGCAACTCTGAAATCCTATACACGTTTATACATGAAACTACAACATTATACGAACTGCAGAAACAAGGTAGATGCAGTCAACTCACCAGCTCCATCATGTGTGTAAGCAGTCAATGTGGTACCCTTATATGCTGCTTTAATGAAACTTCCTTCAACAACCATTATCGGTCTGCAATGCTCCCAACTCTTGATAGACGCATATAGAGAAACATATGCATAAACAAAGCATCCATCTTCTGATTTTTGCAACTTTGTAATCGTTCCTGGATTTGTATGCTTCAACATATACAAATATCTCGGCAACTCCTTATATGAATCGCTCAGATTCCCTCTTATCATTGCCATTGTTATCTCTTTAGATCTCCATGCTTTCTTGTAGCTCACTTCAACCCCGTGTTGCTTTTGTATGTCCTCTATTATATCATTTGCAGTGTAAACATTTTTTTGGATTAACATACTTGTCCTTGACTATACTAGTAATTACACGTGAAACCGTTTGACGTTGTGTTAAGTATCTTTCACCATAGTCGCATGTGTGATTATTATTGTAACTTCTCACCTTGAATATGTTTGCCTTGTAAATGGCAGAAGATTTAAAACTCCAAGCACAATTGTCATCGACACACATAAGGTGATACCTAGGATTAAAGATCATTCAACTTCTAAATACACTTCTATACAAAAACATAACTAGATATATACTAATTTTAATAACTATATACAAATATATACTACTTTATACATATTTATACGTATATATATAACAGAATATACGACTATTTCCATACCTTGTTGCACTTGATCTCTTCACCTTGAATTGGAACCTCTCACGTACAACCAAGTTCTTCATCACAGTGACAACTGTCTCTTTATCTTTATAAACTTGATCCTCCTTAACAAATTCGTTTAACACATTATCTATTATACTCGTATTTTCAATAAATTTGATATCAGGCATAGTCTCAGTGCTATCAATTGTGGATACATCTACACAATTGGAACTTGTAGTAACCAAACAACTGGAACTTATAGCAAACAAACAATTGGAACTTGTAGCAACCAAACGATTATCATAAATCTCTTTCACAGTCACATACAATGGGTATTCAGTGATTTAAGTTTTTCTTCTTTAATTCGATATACACCTTAACACCCGTATCATTGTAAATCAGGGTCGGTGGCAAACCATCCTTTGGAAGAAAGTTAATCTCTAATTTGTTTAACTCCGAATCAATTCTAATCTGTTTCGAAATTGCTTCAACTAAATTGTTGTAGTTGAATGTCGACTCGATTATTACACAATCGCTGATGAAATTGATAAACTTGTTGTCTTCCCATTCACCACTATGAAGAATGTAAACTGGAAAAAGCTTCATCGAACAAAAAGTTGAAATCAAAATTGCAGCAAAAATGAAAATTGCGATGGTTGCAGCAAAAAAATTTCACTTTTCGTGTTTGATTTGTTGTTAACTCGAGATGAAGAAGAATTTCTAGGTTTTTTGGAGTTGCATTGGCTGTAAGATCACGTTTTTGTAGATTTGAGGAAGAAGAATGGAAAGAATAATAGAAAATCCCGCTGAAAGATAAAAAATCCCGCTTCTGAATCCCAAAAAACGGAAATAATGCCCTTTTCGGATATGGGCCTGTTATTTATGGGCTACTCAATTGTAAATTGAAATGTGGGCTATAAAGTTGAAAAGTAGGCATCCCAGTTGTTTTAATATGAAATTTTCCCAAAAAGTTATACGCACATGTATTCACATATATTCACACCATGTATTCATGAATACAGCAGCAAAAAGCGCCTAAAATCAGGGTAGTCCAGTTGTACACATATGTATTCACTTGTATTCGTGTTGTTTATACTACAATAAATAGCACCTATAATCAAGGCAGTCTAGCTGTATGCACATGTATTCACATGTATTCGCGCCATGTATTTATGAATACAACAGCAAAAAGCGCCTAAAATCATGGTAGTCCAGCTGTACGCGCATGTATTCACATGTATTCGCATTGTTGTATTCCTGAATACAACAGTAAAAAGCGCCTAAAATCAGGGCAGTCCAGTTGTATGCGCATGTATTCACATGTATTTGTGCCATGTATTCATGAATACAATAACAACAATCACCTTAAAAATAGGTATATTCAGATGTCTAAGAGAGAGGAAAAACATGAATAGCGTATTTCATGCCTCAATGGTAGTATACACCATAAATACTTATTTTGCTATAAAATATAAAAGGTAGCTATAGAAAATAATATTTTAAAATAATTTTAATTTATAATAAATAGGGTGTATACCATTTCTATATGAGGTAAAATTTCCTTTTATATATGATCTCTAGCAAGAACACTCAAAAAAGAGACTCCAAAACTTTTAAAATATATAAATAAACATTCTCTTAATCTTAAATTTACGAGTTTTCTTCTTTCAAATCTGAAAAACTTGGGTCTTAGTGGAAATTTTAGATTGAGATCAATTTTTTTCCATTTTTTATTATATCATAAAAATTAGTGTTATTATGTGGTTCTTAAATATAATTTAAATCTCTTTACTAATTAAATTACGATAAAATTTCGTAAACATTGCTTAAAAATATGAGATTTATGGTTTTGATTTTTGGGAACTTGTAGTTTGGTTAATTTTATACTTATAGGGCATAATTTACCTATTGAAGATTTTTTTTTAAGAACAAATTCTTATTCTGATCAATAAATTTCTCTTATTGAAGATGTTATCTTACTTGTGTAAATTTATTTTTAGTATACAGAAAAAGATGTAATTTCCTAGTGAAAATATTGATTTTACTTGTTTGTTATAATAAAGGTGATATTCCTTATTTCAAAATACTAATTACGTTTGTTTTTTGATATATGAGATGTAATTTTTATATTAGTAAACAAAAAATACCTAGTAGGTTGACCCAAATACATTCAAAAAATCCGAATAAATGTTCCTAATAAATTCTATATACTTTAAAGGAAATTATGGCATCCGCCACCTTCAAATTCTAGATCCGTGTGATGATCCAAGGGGTCATTTTATAAATTTAGACTCTGTTCCATACTTAATAGCCATAAATAGACTAATTTGAAATACCTCGATTTGCATGCGCAGTCCGGGCGTGAAACCGGAAAGCTTTTATGTGAAAATATGAGAAATAGTGATTTCTAGAATTTAAATTAATAAAAGTTGACTTTGGTCAATATTTTGAGTAAACGGACCCGGATCCGTGTTTCGGCGATCCCGGGAGGTCTGCAATAAAATATGGGACTTGGGCGTATGCTCGAAAATAAATTCCGAGGTCCCAAGCCTTAGAAATCAATTTTGGAAAGAAATTATTTTGCTGAAATATTTATGAATTAAAGAAAAGAAATAATGTTTGAAATCATTGGTATCGGGACCGTATTTTGGTTCTGGAGCCCGATACAGATTTTTTATGATATTAAAAGGTTAACTGTGAAATTTGGTGAAAAACGGAGTTCGTTTGACGTGATTCGGACATCCGGTTGAGGAGTTATGAACTTTAAGAGTTCTTGTTGAAATGATGAGTTTTGAGGTTTAATTCATAGTTTTACATGTTATTTTCATGATTTAATCACACGAACAAGTCCGTATGATATTTTTAGACTTGCTTGCATGTTTTACTTAGAGCCCCGAGGGCTCGGGTGAGTTTCGGGTAGGCCATGGGGTGTTTTACACTTAAAGAGAATTGCTGGTTTTTCATTTTCTGGTGTCCAGGTCTGTTGTTCTATGCGATCGCATAGGAAGGTCCGCAATCGCATAGTGTAAAGTCTGAGGTCCCAAATTTGTACTGTGCGAACGCACACTAATGATGCGATCGCGAAGCTTAGTCTAGGCAAGCTGCGCGAACGCACTCCCAGCTATGCGAACGCACAACATTAAAATAGGCCTGAGGGAGGGGAGGCCAGCACTCTATGCGATCGCACCCCTCCCCACGCGAACGCACTGCCCAGCCCCCCCTTACCCTAGCGAAACGCATTCCATTGAGTGCGATCGCATAGGTCTTCAGCCCAGCTAATATAAATACTCTTCTAAAAACGGGCACACCTTCTTCTTCACCGCATTTTCGAGGTTTACATCCCTAATAGCGATTTTCTTCAACAATTATCATCCTCAAGTCATACGTAATCAATTCTAAACTTTGTTCTTTCAATTTCTTACAGTTTTTCATCACTTTTAAAGCAAAAACTAAGAATTTTCATGGTAAAAATTGAGGCTTTGGGTAGAATTAGGGTATTTTGTAAAAATCGAATTTTTACGTCGAATTAAGGTCAGATTTCAAAACTAATAGTATATCTGGGTTCGTGGATGAATGGGTAAACGTAATTTGGTCCGAAGCCCAAGTTTTGACCAAGCAGGCCCGGGGTCGGATTTTAACTTTTTTTAGAAAACTTAGGAAAAAATTATAATTTTCAATAAAGTTAGTTCCTTTAGCTCTAATTAATGATATTGAGTTAATTATGCTTAGATTCGAGCAAGTTAGAGCAAGATTCTAAAGGAAAAGCCATAATTGAGCAGTGAGTGGCCTGCGAAATTGAGGTAAGTGTTTGGTCTAACTTTGACTTGAGGGAATAGGAGTCCCCACTTGTTTGCTATGTGAAATGCATGTGTGTGGTGTATAGGTGAGGTGACGAGTATCTATGCACCACCAAATGGTCTGTTAAACATGATCCCTTTCCCGTTCCGAATTTAATTGATTCTTGTATTAATTGTTCTATGTTCATTTTTGTTTCTATGATTACTTGGCCTTGTTATTTTGTTGTAAATTATTGTTGTGATTATTATGGAAATAGTATTGGTTGTTTTAGCTGGTTCCCTTGTGGTATAAAACGGTTGAGCGGTTTGATATATATATATATATATATATATAT